>MU783221.1:41471-80413 GCA_026770625.1 Nicotiana glauca
TGATGGAAATTTAATAACCTGATGTAATGTTGAAGGAACAACATCCATGTCGTGGATCCATGGCCTCCCCAAAATCATGTTATAAGCCATTTCCATATCTACAACTTGAAATTTAGTATCTTTCACAACGCACTCCGCGAATGTAGTAAGGATTGCTTCTCCTTTTGTTATGACACTAGAGTTGTCAAATCCCATCAAAGTATGTGCTTTTGGGATTAATTTATCCTCAGCTTGCATCTCGCGCAATACTCGCATCAAAATAATATTCACAGAACTGCCTGGATCAATTAAAACTCGTTTCACGTTAGTATCATATACAAGTAAAGATATTACCAGTGCGTCATTATGCGGAGCTAAGAGACCCTCAGCATCCGTATCGTTGAATGTAATATTCTCTTCTTCTAGCACTTGTCGCAACCGCTTTCCATGAGTGATTAATATCTTGGAGGTTTTATTAGCTGCGGTATATGAAACACCATTGATATTTTCTCCCCCACTTATAACATTGATGGTTCTTTTGGGCGAGGGCGGTTTCGGAGGATCTTGTCTGTTCTTCATATACACTTGCTTACCTTTCTCACTAAATAGCTCAGTGAGATACCCTTACTTTAATAAATGATCAACCTCACCTTGCAAAAATCTGCAATCTGCGGTTTTATGCCTGTGGTCGTTGTGAAATTCGCACCAATGATCAGGGTTTCTTCTGTTTGGGTTCGATCTCTTCTCTTTGGGCCATCGCACCTTATCTCTCATGCTCCTTAAAACAGCTACGAGTTCAGAGGTGGTTACGTTAAAATTGTAACCACCAATCCTTGCTTTTAAACTTCCTTCATTGTCACGTGGTCCATGCGAGTTCTGATCATCTCCGAACCTTGATGAGGAGCCTGATTCCCTGCTTCTCGATTTGTGATCGTACCTTTGATTATCTTGCCTTGACCGTGAGTCTTTCCTTGCAGGTCCCATATAAGGCTCGTACCTATTTTTACTAGATCTTTTTTCATTTTCCATACGTCTTGAACTTACTTTTTCTTCTGTTTTATGTCGTAAAATGATATCTTCTTCAATCCTCATCTTTGTACTGTATCTATTGTAGACATCATTCCACGTTGTTGCTGGGAATTCACGCATGCTTTCTTTGAGTCGTCTCGTGGCTTCTGAACTCTTTTCATTCAAATTGCTGGCGAAAGCAATGGCCGCCCAATTGTGGGGTACTCGTGGCAGCGTCATTCTTTCCCGTAGAAATCTATCTACGAATTCTCTAAGCAACTATGAATCACCTTGCTTGATTTTGAAGATGTCTTCCATTCTCTTTTCAACTTTTTGAGCTCCCGAGTGTGCTTTAATAAATAGATTTGCCAGCTTAGTAAACAAATTTATAGAATTTTCAGGTAAAAGAGAATACCATGTTAAGGCCCCTTTAGTGAGTGTTTCACCAAATTTCTTGACTAGAACTTATTCAATCTCCTGCTTAGTCAGATCATTGCCCTTGGCGCCTGTTGTGAATGCGGTAACATGATCTCGCGGGTCTGATGTACCATCGTACTTTGGAATGTCAAGCATCTTAAACTTCTTTGAAATTGGGAGGGGGGCGGCACTTGGCTTCCACGGTTGTTGAAAATATTTATCTATATCTACCCCCTTGATCACAGGTGGTACTCCGGGTATTTGTTTTATGTGCTCAATTTGCTCCTTAAGCTGTTTCTCCAAAGTTAGTACATGATTTTGTAAATCAGTATTAATTGGATTACCAGGGTCTCCCTCCTGTGTTTCACTAGGGGTTCCACTACTACCAAAATTAACTAATCCAGAACGAGAATTTTTCAAAGTATTGTTGTTTGGAATAGGTGTTGGTGGAGCAGTATGCAGTTGGTTAACAAAGGCCTGAAGAGCTTTTTTGACTTGCAAGACAATAAGTTTTTGTAGGGCATCATTCATAGCCTCTTCATTCGCGAACTGACCACGTTCTTCTGCGTGAGACCCAACGGGAGTGCCCTCACAAGATAGACGTGGTGATACATGAGGGGTTGGATCTTAATTGTCGTTATTCTAAGGATCTCCCTGATTTTGCTGGTTTAATTTTCTTGAGTGTTGTCGTTATTGTTCGACATAGTTGATTCAATGCAGAAAATTAAGTTGAAATACAATTGATTATCAGTTTCTCGATAACTGAACCAATTTGTTTAACCAAATAATAGGTTTCTTGGCAAAGCTTGAATTTAGAAGAATCGGGTTACTGATAATCGAAATAAAAGAATTTAAATAAAGAGATTTGGAAATGATATCAACAGAAAGCAAGAAAATTAAGATATATTGCAATAGTCACCCCCTTCAACTGATTACATATTCCTCCTTTTATAGGTACCTTTGAGTATCTCTAGGAACGTAGGTTACGCCTAAGCCATAATGAGGCTATTATGAGCAGTTAATAATATTAAATATTGTGTTACATAATCATTGTATTGAATGCATATACTCCTTAACAACTCCCGTGTTTAATGTCGTATTTCCCCCTTTTTCTTTAGCCAGATTCATTCATCTCATCACTCGTGTGTAAATAAATTTAAATAGAACCGGGGCGCTGAGTTTAAAAAGAGGGACGAGGCGTTGAATCTCTCGTCTCGTGCCTCTTCCTTCTCGTAGCTCTTCATAACCCTTGAACCGTGGCTGCTCATAATTTATTAACTATTCCACGTGTCACGCCACTTCGACATGTATATAAATACTATTTTTCCCCAATACAGAAGGTTCCAGAAGTCTCTCCACTTAGGGATTGCTCATTCTCCATTAGAGCTCGTTCGAGGTCAGCTCTTCCTCTTCATTTCTGCTGCTATTTTGTCAAGTGTTAAGTTAGAAAAGGTCATAAGTTCAATTCTACTTCATACAATTTTTAATCACAAAGGGTCTCTCAATATTTGAGAATAAAAAAATGAGTCGGTTGAGGGTTAGAACCTATAACCTCTTAGAGCAATATTAAGCACATAGCCAACACACCAAGAGACAATTTATGTCCAATGGTGTCATTTCTTTCCTATTTATCTATTTTCCTACAGTATTAATACATATATTTAGTAAAAAAATTCCGACGAAGCTACGCGACACCGCTTCCTTAGGTGTGCATCCTCCCCTGCGTAGATCCCCGGCTGAAGGAATAATAGAGATAAAACAACAAGTAACAACAATATATTATGGTGACGGCTCGAATGACACGACAAATAATAGTAAAGAATTTCAGCTTATTTAGGAAAAGAATAAAAACTGAATTTATTTCTTCCATAGAAAGCAAAAGGAGGAAGTCATCATTGACCTTGTAAAAATAAATATCAGATTTTGGTTCAGCCTACCGTTTTATGACTATTCCAATTAAAGAATATGTTATACCAAGCAAAATTAGATACTAATTTGTTTATCCTTAAGTTGGTGGTCAAGGTTGAATTTCTAAAGTCCCCATATGATAAGAATCTATAAAAAAAAATTCAAATTCCTATTAAAAATCAATTATGCGAAAAGGAAAAAGGTGGAAAGCTTAGAGCCTAAGTAGATTTACGTTTTTCCAACTTCTGAAAAGTTTTTAGCAGTTGTTTCAACTCCTAAATAAACAAGAAACATAAGGAACAAGAATTATGCGACAATACAATTATGTTCAACAATACAATTTTATGAGCTAGAAATTTGAAGCTTATGGGTTAGGAATTTTAAAATTTTTAAGTTAATGGGTTCTAGTAACGACCCGACCGATCGTTTCATGAGCTGCAGCCCCATTTTCCCCATGTATGCTTCCTTGTGTGTTGTTCAGCTATATTTCATCATATCGCGTTGGTGGTGTCGTGTTCTGAGTAGTCTTAGGGTGGAATGAGACACTTAGTCTCTTAAGTTGGTTATTTAGTTGGTAAAGTCAATCGAAAGTTGAGTTATAGGTAAATGATCTCAGAATTGGGTTTTTATGTTTCGTTATGTGATTTGGGACTTAAGAGCATGTTCAGAATGCATTTTGGAAGCCCATTGTAGATTTAGGCTTGAATTGGCGGAATTAGAAATTTGGTATTTTTTGGTTGGTAGTGAAAATCTTGATATCGGGGTCGGATTGGAATTTTAGAAATTGGAGTAGGTCCGTTATATCATTTCTGACGTGTGTGCAAAATTTCAGGTCATTCGGACGAGGTTTGATAGATCTTGGCATCGTTTGCGAAATTCAAAAGTTTAGAAATCCTTAGGCTTGAATCCGAGGGAGATTTGGTGTTTTGATGTTGTTTTGAGTGTTTCGAAGGTTGGAACAATTTTGAATAGTCGTATGTGACTTTTTGGCATGTTTGGTTGAGGTCCCGAGGTCCTCGGGATGGATTTGGGTGGTTGACGGAAGGTTTGGCCTTGAATTGTTGCTGCAGATTTTGTTGTTTCTGCCATTTCCGCACCTGGGGATTGGGAACCGCAGGTGCGAGGTCGCAGATGCGGTAAGGAGACCCAGATGCGAAATCTGGCCATCAGATGAAGACCACATATGCGATTAGTTGGGCTCATCTACGGGACCGCAGGTGCGATTCCTGGGTGCAGATGCGGCCCTGAGGACTTAAGTGAAAATTGCAGATGCGGTTATTTTGATCGCAGAAGCGGTCCGCAAAATCGTGAATTGGGTTGTAGGTGCGAAAGTGCTGGGAATAATGTATAATAAAGCCTCTTCGCGAATTTCATTCATTCTTTCACCATTTTTGTGCGATTTAGGAGCTTCAAGCCATGAATTCAAGGGAAAATCTAGGGGTTTCAGTGAGGCAAGTTACTTGGGTTTTATATTTGGTGTTTGTGATAATTTTTCCACTACCTAATCATGAAATTAGTAGGAAATTTGGGGTGAAATTGAAGGTTAGTGCTTGAGTTTTGGAGATCTTTGATTGGGGATTTGAGGGCCTATTTGAGGTCCGATTTTGATAATTTTGGTATGTATAGACTTGTGAAGGGATGAGGATTCTAGTGTTGTGATTTTATTGGATTCCGAGACATGGGCCCTGGGGTCGGGTTTGGTCAATGTCGGAATTTTTGAGTTAATTTGATTATTTTCGCTTGGACTTTGTTCCTTTAGCGTGTATTAATGATGTGACACTAATTTTGGTTATATTTAGAGCATTCGGAGGCCAAGTCTAGAGGCAAAGCATCGTGGGTTAGAGTTTGGACCGATTTGAGATAAGTAATGATTTTAAAGGTTGTCCTGAGGGTATGAAACCCCGGATTTCACATTGTTGTATTATTTTGAGGTGACACACACACTTGATGGAGAGCAGAGGGGGCGTGCACTGTTGGGAATTGTTACTTGATCCGTCCCGTGGCAACTATTAAGTTGCATGTTTGATCGAAACTAATTGATACTATCATATGTTAGGAAGTATTACCGTGTTTTGGGCTGAATGTCATATTTGGGCCTTGTGCCAATTGTTTGGAACCTTATGGGCATTCTTTACTGATATTTCTCACTGCTTTGATTTAATATTTGTACTTAGTCATGCTATTTACTGATTTCATAACTCAGTCTTATTTACTCTGATTTGAGGCATAAATGATATTTGGGTTGAGCCCCCATGTTTTACTGTTAGCCCGAGTGGCTTGAGAGGTTTCTGATTGAGTAAGGCAGAGGGCCTGTGTTGTGAGGATATCGTGGGATTGGGCTATGTGCCGCAACATGTTGTATTGCTTTGTGATATATGAGAAGTTGCTTTATTATGCCACGAGATGGCATGTGATAGCACTTGGGCTGTAGGAGCCCCTCCGAAGTTTGTACACCCCGGTGAGCGCGGGTACCTAGAGTGAGTGATATGTTGTTGTCCGAAGGGCTGATTACAAGTGATTGTGAGGTAGCCCGAAGGGCTGGTTGATAATCGTTTTAAAGTATGTATATTTTGATATATATCGCCTCGCATTTTGCTCTTGTTTCGATGATGAGATGTTTGATATGATGATTTGTGCTAAATTATGGTGTTTCCATGTGTAGAAATCATTCGGATGCAATTTGGGATGAATGGGTGCAAATTTGAGCGAAATCGAAGCAAAAGGGCAAAAAGTCAATTTTGAGTGCCACAGCCATGCTGGCTGTGGCGCAGTTTCCAGTAGGCCAATATTTTGAGCGCCAAGGCCAGCACCCATCGCTGCCCTGGACGCTCGGAACGTGAAAGTGTCCTATTCCGACTTGGACTCGTTATTTTCACTCCAAGATACTTCCAATTGATATAAAAGCCATCCTAAAACCAACTTTGAGGAGGTGGACGTTTTTAGAGGAAAACACAAGCACATAGACACCGTGGAGGCCGAAATTTATCAAGTTCCATCTTTCTTCCACCAAACTTAGTAATTTTTATGTTTCTTTGTATGATTTGTTGTTTGGCTACCATGTCTATGTGGAGCTAAACTTCACGTTCTAGGGTTGCGGTTCTTTCATAACTATTGTTATTCGGATATTGATTTTGATTTCTTAGTTTATCATATTGGTTTATTTATTCAATCTTGAACTTCATCATTTGATTGCTTGATCACCAATTGAATACTATCTACGAATCTTGAATTGAACTCGAAAGTGAAAATTCTAGATTGCATATAGGATTGAGTAGAGCAAATTCTTAAACTTGGGCATCGGGGAACGAATTCGCGGTTAGGATAGACATATACCTAATTGTCTTGCTTGGTTGATATACAAGAATTATAAATATGTTCATGTTGATTCTAACTCCATAAATATATAGGCGTTATGTTAGCTTGAATAGGCAAGTAAGAACTCGACAGATTCTTGTGAGCAATATTAACCCTGTCAACTAATAAACTAGATAAATTAGTTAGTCAATTAAATTGAAGAATACAATAGGAATGTTAGATAGACCATGATCCTAGATCGTTTTTATTACATTGACATCATAAAATTTTGCTTTTTCCCTTGTTCAGAGTTCACTAGTTGTTTTTCTTTATTTTTATTAGTCTAGAATCGAATATTCCTAGGTTTAATTCTTGTACAGATAATTAGGATAGTCTAATTTAGTTAATAGTTAATCACAAGTCCTCGTAAGTGCGACATCCGACTTTTAGTCACTTTATTACTTGACGAAAGCGTATACTTGCGTGTGCGTTTGGCCACAACAAGTTTTTGGCGTCGTTGCCGGGGACTTGGAAATTAGCTATATTCTAGATTCGATATTTTTTCTTAATTTATTCATATTTTTTTATTTAGTTTAGTTAGTATTTTTATTTATTTATTTTAACATGGCACCTTGGAATGAAAATTATTCGAATTATGGTTATTCTTATTTTGATGATCCTTGTCTATATTGTGGAGGGCCCTACGGGTGGAAAAATTATCAGAATGTTCTTGGGAACGAGTTGTGCGCACAATCTCAATCCTTTGAGTGCAATATTTATAATATGTGTGGTGGTCAAGATGGTCATTGGGATGATTGTCCTAATTCTTTTCATCCTTATCTGAGCCTTTATTATGATCTTCCTAATAATGTTTGTGAGTTTGATAGGGGCACTGAAGTGCAGGATATGGAACTTGATGCATATATTATGGATATTTTGAGGCAAGTAGCAGATCAACAGGATGAACTCAAAAAAGATATGAAAAGAATGAGGGCATCAATCACAAGAATGAAGGCTAATATGGAAGAATTGAATAAAGAGAGCGAGTTCCAACAAAAAGAAAATTTTAAAAATGTGGAGATTTTGAGCCAAACTTGGATAATGGAACAAGTTGAACAATTAGAAATATATGAAGCTCAACGTGAGAAAATTACAGATGGGATAAAAGACTTAATAGAAGGAAGAGCTGAAATGGGACAAGAGATCAAAAAATTTGGCACTGGTATTCACGACTTGGAAGCTCAATTGATTGCAAATGTTGATTCGTCTAACACTCAATAAAATAGTTCTGAGTTGTGTGAAATTGAAAAGGAGCTTATACGCCAAATTGAGGAGCTAAAACTGGAGAGTCAATCATTCGACCATACTTTTATTGATGATGTCCATGTTAAGGAAAGCACTCTAGATTCATGTGAGGAAGTAGATAATACTATAGTTGGAGACTCTAGTGTGTGTAAATATGAGGATGTAAAGAGTAATACAATTCTAGAATTAGGGCATATTGGTACTCATTCCATACATTTTTCAACATTGTGTTTGGGTGATGACAGAAATCGAGTCATTTGAACCTTTGGATGAGCCAATAGACGAGGAACAAGATGCTTACATTCTTGAATTCGTCGTTCCAGAGAGAGAGAATTCAATACCTCATTCGAAGGCCAAGAAGTGTAGAATGCGATATTAGTTACTTGGCCCAATTAAATTTGTCTCACCGTCCCGAGAGCATAATAAAAAGCTTGAAGCCAAATTAGGGGCTCAATTCATAAGTTTGAGGTGGAGGCAAAAAGTGATTCACGTCGTGCCACGATGTTAAATTAGGCGCTTGTTGGGAGGCAACCCAACTTTACTGCTTTCTTTTATTTTTGATTTCATTTTTTATTATATTATTTTTGTAGTGTTATTTTATTTTGTAGAATTTTGAGCATAGGGAGCAAAGCCATAGGAAGTGTGCAAAAGTGAGCCATGTGGTTGGAACTAAATGTGGGGTGCTCGCACAAAGGATCATACCTGGGAGAAATCTGAGTATCCTATGGGCTGCTAATGCTTCGGCCTTTGGCCTACCAGTGGATCTCTTTTACCCTCTTGTTATTTACAGTGTGCATTGAGAGCATTGCACAATTTTAAGTGTGGGGTGAGGAGATTGTTTGGGTAATTTTTTTGTGCTATCCTAGGTTAGGTGTAGTATTCTTTCTTAGTGTAGTATATATTACGAAAAAGAAAAAAAATTGAAAAAAAATGAAAATTAAAAAAAATCAGAAAAAGTTTGGACTTTTCCCGACAATGGATCTGCTGGACAATTTTCTTGAGGGATTAAAGTCCGATTAAAAATACCAAAAATATTTTCTTGTTATTTTTTTATTTTTTAGGTAGTATCCCTTGGTTTTTCTTTCGACACCGGTTCTTTTCCAAGGGTGTAGCTCGAACTGGGTATTCTAGTTTAGTTTTTTTTTATTTCTTTTCTTTCTTAGGAGCAGGAAAATTGAAAGTGATGTGCTTTGAGATACCTATTGACATTGTTGGTGTCGGTAATTTACGTTATGGCATGTGCTCTGTCTTTCCGCATATATGATTTAAACTGTAATCCCAAGTAAAGTAAGTAGCCTACTCTTCGATGCCTTCTTCTCAGTTGATTGACTTGTATGCTACGTACTGCATTATTGCTTAAAAATTCTCAACTTGCTAGCTTGCTTGACTTGAGAGTTGCACAGAACCGTCTTGAGTGAGTCAAGTGCCATGTGTGTGTAAGGATTATTGATATTCTGTATTGTCCTATGTAGTCTAGAACTTGCCTCGTATATTAATCAAGGGAAAATCATTGAGTTATGCTAGTCTAGGAGATGATGTAGACGTTTCTTGCTTGACCATGAAGGTGCTTGTCACTTATAAATAAAATTTTCACATTGCTAGCCCTTTGAGCCTATAGACAGTTTCCTTGGCACCCACATTACAAGCCATACTCCTACTTTGTTCTTGATTTGAGAATGTTGAACCTTTACCTCCTAAGGCACTTAGTCGCTAAAAGAAGTAAGGGAAGAGATTTGGGAGCTACTTTCGAGTGGAACCATGGAAGGGCCCTTAAGGTACACTAAGATTGTGAATAAAAGTCACTAGCTTAAGAACTTCAATGCATGGAGTGTGTGTAGAAAAAAAATATGCAAATAAAAGTTCAAATAATGTGAAAATATACACATCTCTTAATATTTTTTTCATTCATGCTAGTGAATCCATGGAGGTGCTTAATTGAAAAAAAAGGCTATGTTATATATGGTGTATGACAAGTGAATGGGTTGAGAAGAAATTGAGCTTGATTTTCGAGTGTAGCGTATTAAAGTGCTTAGGAGGGTTAGTCACTATTCCTAAATATATCATATCCGTCCCTTAGCCTACATTACAACCTTAACGTCCTAATTGATCCTATATTTGGCTAGCTTAGATTAGTAGAGATATACACTACGGGCAAGCATATGGTACGACCACGGGATTCACATGAATTCTTTGAGAGTGAGTGGATTTTGTTCAATTGTGTGATGTCCTTGAATTATGTTCAATGACATATTTAAATGTGGACTTTGATAATCACTCTTTGGTTTGTGGTGAGGGCACTTGGTCTCATGATGGATTGGTGATGTTGTACACTTTCTTTTGTTGGGTGAGTGTATAAGTTGAGGATACTTAGTGTAATGAGTCATCTCTTGAGGTAAGGTGGTTGTGGATAGGTTGCTTGGGTTGGTTGAATAGTATTGTATATACTTCGACTAATCTGAAAACGGGAAGAATGTGAAATTCGCGTGTTCATACTTAATTGCCGATACCGGTCATAGTCTAAAGGTAGGGTGTTTGACTGAAATGAATTGTAAAGTGATCTTTCATAGTTATAAGTATGTTTTGGGGAATTGATTTAGTTTCATTGCTCGAGGACGAGCAAGAGTCTAAGTGTAGGGTGTTGATAATCGACTTAAAGTATGTATATTTTGATATATAACGCCTCGCATTTTGCTCTTGTTTCGATGATTAGAGATGTTTAATATTATAATTTGTGCTAAATTATGGTGTTTCTATGTGTAGGAATCACTCGGATACAATTTAGCACGAAAGGGCGCGAATTGGAGCGAAATCAGAGCAAAAGGGCAAAAAGTCAATTTTGAGGGTCATAGCTAGCGTGGGGCGCAAGCTGTGGCGCCGTTTCCAGTAGGCCAATATTTTGAGCGCCAGGGCCAGGGCCCCACCCTGCCCTAGACGCTCGGAATGTGAAAGTATCCTATTTCGACTTGGACTCGGTTATTTTCACTCCAAGACGCCTCCAATTAATATAAAAGCCATCCTAAAACCTACTTCGAGGAGGTGGACGTTTTTTAGAGGAAAACACAAGCACAGAGTCGCCGTGGAGGCCGGAATTCATCAAGTTTCATCTTTCTTCCACCAAACTTAGTAACTTTTATGTTTCTTCGTATGATTTGTTATTTGGATACCATGTCTATGTGGAGCTAAACTTCACGTTCTAGGGTTGTAGTTCTTTCATAACTATTGTTATTCGGATATTGATTTTGATTTCTTAGTTTATCATATTGGTTTATTTATTCAATCCTACACTTAATTATTTGATTGCTTGATCACCAATTGAATAGTATCAACGAATCTTGAATTAAACTCGAAAGTGGGAATTCTAGATTGCATATAGGATTGAGTAGAGCAGTTCTTGAACCTGGGCATCGGGGAACGTATTCGCGGTTAGGTTAGACATATACCTAATTGCCTTGCTTGGTTGATATACAGGAATTATAAATACGTTCATGTTGATTCTAACTCCATAGACATATAGGCGTTAGGTTAGCTTGAATAGGCAAGTAAGAACTCGACAGATTCTTATGAGCAATATTAACCCTATCAACCAATAAACTAGATAAATTTGCTAGTCAATTCAATTGAAGAATACTGATATTAGGCTATATAGATGATATTTACACCTTAATATTACCATTCTTTATTGTTGTTTCATAGGCGAATTGATAACAAAATGCTCTAATTGGTGCTCTTTTGCTTCGCAGATAATAATCTAAGTTAGGAAGCACTACAGAGTATTTTGGAGTCAATAATATGAAGAAAACATCCAATCAAGAAGCACCCGAGCATAAAGAAGCAAAAATGGACTGAGGTGAAATCCATCGCGATCGCGGTGGGACCACGACAGACAATTACGCGAGGCAGAATGTTTAGCCTTCACCGCGGTCTTGCCGCAGCCGCGGTGAACTGTTCAGTTGCGAGAAAATTGGGGACTAAAGTGTAATTCGGGGAAAACTTGTTCCAAATCCTTATAACCTTTAGAAGCTCCCCCAAGAGGGAATGAAGCTTGTTTTTTAGACTACTTTGGAGGCAAGAACAAGTGTGAGAAAATTAACCACACACTAGAGTTTTTCTATCTCCTTCTAATTCTTGCAATTATACATTAAGAACAACTTTGTAGTTGTATCTTATTTTGTTATGAGTAGCTAAACAATTATCTAGGGTTGATGGAACCAATTGTTGGTTGAAGTTTTGACTCAACTTGTTATAATCAAGCCTGATTTATTATATGATTGTTCAACTACGTTTTGTATGGTAATTAATTGAATGGGCCCTTGATTAATTTTGTCTAATTACCTCATATTACTTAAGAAAGAATATTAGGTTAGATTGTTGTTGAACAATACCACTTTTGGGTAATTGAAGAGATTCATTACTTGAACTTAAAAGTGGGTTTAGAGATAATGAAACTTTGGTGGGATAATTTAGAGATGTACATATTGTCAGCTAGAGTAGTTCGAGAGAATGCTATAATAAATTATTGTAGTTGATCGAGAGATAATTACGATAACCCATAGCTCTTAATCCTCATAGAGTATTACAGCGAGATTATAGCGAAGAGTCAAGACCTAAACTAGCAATTGGGAAAATCACTGCCCTAGACATTTTTACCGTTGAATTATCTTTAATCTAGCATACTGTTATTTCTACCCAAGATTGATTGATAAAATCTTGCATCTAGAAGCATTTCCAAAGAGTTGTAATAAATAGGTTAGTTCCCTGAGGATTCGACTCCGGACTTTAAACCGGATTATATTTGCAACGATCGCTTTGTCTTTTAGGAGGCATAGTTGGGAGTGATCAAATACAATAGGAATGTTAGATAGCCCATGACCCTAGATCATTTTCATTACATTGATATCATAAAAATCTATTTTTTACTAGTAGTTTTTCTTTATTTTAAGTAGTCTAGAATCGAATATTCCTAGGTTTAATTCTTGTTTAGATAATTAGGATAGTCTAATTTAGTTAATAGTTAATTACAAGTGCTCGTGTGTTCGACATCCAACTTTTAGTCACTTTATTACTTGAAGACCACGTATACTTGCGTGTGCGTTTGACCGCAACACTGGTTCTATTGATATTATGTCCGATGGGCAGTTTATGATACATGTCTTGCCCGAGAGGCTATTTATGACTTTCATCATTTGAAAATGTTGGTTTATGTTTAGTCAACAATGGCATGCCAATTGGAAGAGTTGGTGAAAAGAGTTGTTGGTTTATGTTTAGTCAACAATGGCATGTCAATTGGAAGAGTTGGTACAAAGAGTTGGTGTGGATGCTAGGAGGAAGCTTCCTCCTTTGATGTCACCCATGACATCAAGAGGAGGTAGTTTGATGTCACAAATAACATCAAGAGGAGGTCTTTGCCTCTATAAATAGATGCACTCCTTCATTTGTAGTAATCATCCCAAAAATAATACAATACATTATAGTGAGTAGAGAGTTAAGAGAGAAATTCTCTTAAGTATAATTGGGAAATCTCCCCTTCCTTTGTTAATAATTGAAAGACAATTGTTCTCTGGTGGACGTAGGATTATTTTGATCCGAACCACGTTAAATATTATGTTCTTTCTTTTACGTTTCCGCTAACAATTGGTATCAGAGCGACAGGGTTCCTTAATGATCCAAGGAGGAAGAACAAGCAAAGATGAGTTCCGTGAAGTTTGAAATTGATAGATTCAGTGGACGCAACAACTTCAATATCTGGAAGATCCAGATGATGGCGTTACTGCGGAGGGAAGGTTCAGTACATGCTATTGACGAAAAGTATCCTAAGGATATATCAGCTCCTGATATGGAGAAGATTTAAGGGGATGCATTGAGTGCAATCCAATTATCCCTTGCACCTAACGTGCTTTGTGAAGTGAGTACAGGTACCGAAGAGACGGCAAAACAGTTATGGGAAAAGATAGAAGGGCTATACCAAGATCGATCAGTGACAACAAGGATATTGTTACAATGGCGTATTCACACATTTAAGATGAGGTCAGGTACTTCGTTACAAGATCATTTAGATGCGTTCAATAAATTTGTCATGGACTTACATATTGCATGGATTAAAAGGGATGAGGAGACGCTTGCATGTGCTTTGCTATTTTCATTGACTTCAGGATATTGTGATATTGAGAATTCAATGATGTATAGCAAGGATCCTATCAAGCTTGAGCAAGTGCGGCAGACACTTAAATCTAGTGATGTGCGGAGGCACATCGAAGGAGACAGAGATGACCAGGAAAGTGGGCTCTTTGTGAGAGGCCGGACTAGCCAACAGGGAAAGAGAAAATCAAAGTATAGATCAAAGTCTCGTGTGAACAAGAAGAATATAGAGTGTTGGGGTTGTGGCAAGAAGGGGCACTTTGAACGAGATTGCCTGATGTCAAAGTCCAAGGAAAAGGCGAGTACATCTACAGTTGAACAGGTACATGATTTTGATAATGATCATGTACTAACAACATCGTGTAATAATAGTAGTTATGGAAACAAATGGGTGTTAGACTCTGCTTGTACTCTACATATGACGTTCCAAAAAGACTGATTTAGCAGCTATGAGAAAAGTGGAGGAACTGTAGTAATGGGTAATACTGCAACTTGTGAAATAGTTGGCATTGGCTCAGTTCGAGTTCGCTACCATGATGGAGTCATGAGGACTATTACACAAGTCCGTCATGTTCCTGATCTGAAGAAGAATTTGATCTCCTTGGGTACTCTGGATGAACAAGGCTACAGGTACATGAGCGAAACATGAACTATGAAGGTGACTAAAGGTTCTTTAGTCATGCTGAAAGGAAAGCTGGAGAGCGACCTTTACACATTGGCCGGAAGCACCATTGTCGGTCTGCAAATACATGTACAGTGCAATTATCTAATGATGACAAGGCAAGACTATGGCACATGAGACTGGGTTATATGAGCGCACATGGATTGGAGATGTTGAGTAATCGTAACTTCTTGGAAGGTAAGAAGATCAGCACACTTGACTTCTGTGAGCACTGCGTTATAGAGAAGCAGAAGAAGGTCAGCTTCAGCACTGGCAAACACAAGACAAGAGGAGTGCTAGACTACATCCATTCAGATTTTTGGGGTCCCTCTAAACTTCCATCGAAGGGCTGAAAGAGGTATCTTCTCACTTTTATTGATGGTTTCTCACGAAAGGTTTGGGTGCATTTTGTGAAGGAAAAAAGTGATGCTTTTGAAGCATTCAAAGAGTGGAAGATTTTAGTTGAAAATCAAATGGAGCGGAAAATCAAGCATCTTCGCACAGACAATGGCTTGGAGTTTTGAAATAAAGAGTTTAATAAATTATGCAAGGTTCATGAGATCTTAAGACATAGGACTGTCAGGCATACCCCATAGCAGAATGGAGTTGCCGAGAGAATGAACAGAACCCTTCTTGAAAAGGCTCGTTGTATGCTCATACAAGCCAAAATGTCCAAAGTGTTTTAGGCTGAAGCAGTTCACACTGCTGCTCATATTGTCAATCGATTTCCAACATTGGCAATTGACTTTAAGACTCCGAATGAGGTATGTCCAGGTGAACCCTCTAACTATTCATACTTACGAGTATTTGGGTGTCCAACTTATTATCACGTTAATGAAGGAAAGCTTGAACCAAGGGCTAAGAAGACAATATTCATAGGGTATGTGGATGGAGTAAAAGGGTACAAACTTTGGTGTTTGTCTTTACTCAAAATTGTAGTTAGTAGAGATGTCTCCTTCGATGAATCCTCTATACTTGATCCCCGTAAAGTTTCCGTGGAGTTTTCAGGAAACAAGAACAACGAGTAGGTGGAGCCTCCGGTGGAGCTTGCCAAGGAAAAGGATCAAGAGACTCAGGTTAAAGATGAGTCAGAAGATGTAGACCTTGAAGAACTTGTTGTTAATGAACCATACACAATTGCGAAGGGGAGGGAGTAGAGGCAGACATGAGAACCGGAACGCCTTATAAATCAAGTAAACTTGATTGCATATACGTTCGTAGCTACACAAGAAAAGATTAAGGATTTGGAGCCCTCCTCGTATATTGAAGCAACTTCTTGCAAGGATGCTGCACAATGGCGGTTAGCCATGACTGAAGAGATGGAGTCTCTTCACAAGAATCAGATATGGGTATTAGTGAAAAGACAAAAGGGAAAGAGGATAGTTGGATGCAAGTGGATCTACATAAAGAAAGAGGGAATTCCTGAAGTAGAAGATTCTAGGTTCAATGCAAGATTGATTGCAAAAGGTTTCAGTCAGAATGAGGGAATTGACTACAATGAGATTTTCTCTTCAGTCGTGAAGCATAGCTCAATTCGTGTGCTACTAGCATTGGTTGTACAATTTGACTTGGAGCTTCAACAACTTGATGTCAAAACTGCTTTCTTACACGGTGATCTAGAAGAGACAATCTATATGTATCAGCCTGAAAGTTTCCTAGCTGAGGGAAAAGAAGATCTCGTATGTCAACCAAAGAAGTCTTTGTATGGTTTGAAGTAATCCCCTAGACAGTGGTACAAGAGGTTTGATACATTCATGACTACACATGAATTATCAAGGAGTGCATTTGATAGTTTTGTGTATCACAAGAAGATGTCTGGTAACTCAATGATTTATTTACTGTTGTATGTTGATGATATGCTTATTGCTGCTAACAACATTATAGAGATAAATGTTTTGAAGAAACTATTGAGTAAGGAATTTGACATGAAGGATTTAGGAGATGCAAAGAAAATCCTTGGTATGGAGATTTCAAGAGAAGACAGTGTTGTACATCTTTCTCAGAAGAGGTATATTGAAAGGATTCTCGAGAGATTCAATATGCATACGTGCAAGCCTGTAAGTACACCATTAGCTCCTCATTTTAAACTTTCAGAGTTACAAATGCCTCAGTCCAAGGATGAGGTGGAGCATATGTCAAAGATTCCTTATGCCAGTGCAGTTGGTAGCATTATGTATGCTATGGTATGCACACGTCCAGATATTGCTCAATCTGTAAGTGTGGTAAGTAGATACATATCCAGCCCAGGAAAGAGGCATTGGGAAACTGTCAAGTGGATATTGATATATCTCAAGGGAGCTTCTGGTGTTGGTCTGACCTTTCAAAAAAGTGGTGGAGATATTTCAATTCTCGGTTATGTGGATTCTGACTATGCAGGAGATCTTGACTGAAGAAAGACCATAACTGGATACATCATTACCCTCATTGGCAGTGCCGTTAGTTGGAAGTCGACTCTGCAGTCAATTGTTGCTTTGTCTACGACAGAAACAGAATACATGGCAGCAGCGGAGGCGATGCAGGAAGTTATCTGGTTGAAAGGTTTAGTAGCGGAATTGAGTTTGGTTCAGCTGGAATCAACTCTTACATGTGATAGTTAGAGTGTTATTCATCTAATGAAAAATCAGAGATTTCATGAGCGCACTAACCACATTGATGTCAGATTTTATTTTATTCGATATGTTGTTGAAGAGGGAATTATCAAGGTCGTGGAGGTTATCACAGACGATAATGATGCACACATGTTGACCAAAATAGTCCCGCTCACTAAGTTTGCACACTGCAAGGAATTGGCGGGGGTGTGCATCAACTGATGCAACTCCAAAGAGAACAGTTGTTAGGTGGAGGTGGTATGTTCAACAATGGTTTGATTCTTCTTGTTTCTTACAACTGGGTTACCCAGTAAGCTTAGAAGTTTTGGCCAGAGTCCAGAGTTGTTAACATGCACGCTCAAAACGCAAACCAAGGTGGAGATTGAAAATGTCGGTTTATGTTTAGTCAACAATGGCATGCCAATTGGAAGAGTTGGTGGAAGGAGTTGTTGGTTTACGTTTAGTCAACAATGGCATGTCAATTGGAAAAGTTGGTGGAAAGAGTTGGTGTGGATGCTGGGAGGAAGCTTCCTCCTTTGATGTCACCCATGACATCAAGAAGAGGTAGTTTGATGTCACCAATAACATCAAGAGGAGGTCTTTACCTCTATAAATAGATACACTCCTTCATTTGTAGAAATCATCCCTAAAATAATACAATACATTGTAGTGATTAGAGAGTTAAAAGAGAAATTCTCTTAAGTATAATTAGGAAATCTCCCCTTCCTTTGTTAATAATAGAAAGGTAATTGTTCTCTGGTGGACGTAGGATTATTTTGATCCGAGCCACGTTATATCTTGTGTTCTTTCTTTTACGTTTACGCTAAAATCATTTTTACTCTAAACTTCATTAATTCTCTGTTGAAACTGTTAGAAAGACATTTTTCAAAGAATTTTTACTAAAATTGGATTTTTAAATGAGACAAATGATTTCTACATTGTTTTGGAAATGTATTGTACTTACTCTAGTGCTATGGAGTGGAATTATCTGATTTCTTACTGCTCAGTTTTCATTTACTCTTATTACTTACTAAGTTGGCGTACTCACATTACTCCCTGCACTTTTTATACAGATCCAGGAGTTGCGGGTCGTGATAGCGAACGCTGATTGTTCATCCAGCGTGTCTTTCGGAGTCGGCAAGGTAGCTACATGGCGTTCACAGCCTTGTACTTCTCCCTCTTATCTTCCTTAGACTATTTTTAGTATCTTTATTTCCGGACTATGATAGTCTTCATTGTACTTAGACAGACCTTGTAGATGCTCGTGACTTGTGATACCTCGATGTCGGGCTTCTATTTTTTCCCGCACTTATTATTTAGACCCATGTTATGAGATATTACCAATTAATAGCTTAAAATGTCTTTTATGAAATACTAGTCTGATTTGGAATTTGTATCGGCTGGCCTAGTTTCACGTTAGGTGCCATCACGACCAGGTCGGTTTTAGGATCGTGATAGTTCTAAAATAACAATTTAAAAATATTCAATAAATTTCCTAAAATAAATACATGGTTTACACCAAAATCATTGGGTTATGCCGAACTCGTAGCTCCTACTCTCCCTATGTATCGGTATTTTAAATTAAAGAGATTATAGGAATGGTCCTACGAGTAACATGCAATTTATATACTGTATTGTTTAATTTTCTAGTACTTATGTGGGGTCCATGCATGGTACCGTATTTTTCGTCCTTCTCTTAATAACATTTGTCGAGCTTAATATTCCTTACTTTTGGAGAAAATTTAAAGAAATGGAATCATGATTGTAGTAGGTGTGAAGAAAATTAAACTAATTATGTTAAAACTCGTGCTACACGATCTTGATAAATTCCTAGCTATAAAGGTAGGGGGGGAAACAAACCAACTAAGAGATAGTGGTTCGATTTCGTCCTAAGCAAGGGATGGACGAATGACGATTGACGGAGGAGCCCTTAAGACTAAGGGAGTAGATTATAGCTGGGTACAAATAGGCGGGGAGGAGTAGGTAAGGTATGACGAAGCCTGAAGCTGCTATCGTAGTCGTGCTCTACTTCCACAGGAGGGTGAGAAGGATGGTCGATATTGTCTTCGTTGGATCCTTCTTTTCGATATGTTCTTGTGTGTAACGCATTTTTCTGAAAGAGATTGAATAGTTCATGTACCATTCATACTACCATTTATACTATTATTATTGGATTATGTTCTATATATTTACGTGAATCTTACCCAATATCGAAATCAATTTAGTTTTTGAATTTTTACGACATATTGAATTAAATATTAGTGAATATACTACATCATGCGCTTATACGCGTGTGTGACATACACATATCGAGAAATGTTACAATTTCTTTTTTTAAAAAAGAAAAAGGCAATTTTGTAATTAAATTTATGTGCAAATGCTTTCAACAAATATATTTTCTTGGTCTACTAATAAGTGGAAATTAAAGTACATCAATATCTTGGTTCGTTATCTTATAGACAAGGAAAAAAGCACGTTCAACAAATCTATTATTTTGGGCATAATAATATCCCAAATCTCAACTGCTAATTTGACACGTCAAGCAATCTCAATTAATTAACTTTAAGTTTTGTTTGACTGGATACTGTTTAGTGAATGAAATAATATTTTCAAAAATCAGAATATAACTATAATGATATCCAGATGTCAATAATTCATGCAAAATATTGCGGTTCCTAATAGTGTTTTAACTTTATGAATGCTCCAAGTCAAAACGACTTATTCAATTCAATATATCTTCTGTTATCTTTTGTTACAAGTCAACAAAATATATGATAATTCACAGTAATAATGACCATTATATGTCGGCAGTTAGTTGGTTAAGACGTGAAACATCAACGTCTAAATTTAACTTGGCAAATCCATATGATGATTATTAATTATAACTTTAGCTTATGATATTTTAACTGTTAATTTTCGTTGGTTATTGTATGGGGTCAAATTTGGCCCTCAACGTCTCTACTCCGAAGGGTACACCCAGTGAAGCATACGTCTATTAAAGTAAGGGTACGGCTTGGACGTAAGGACTAAGGCGACGCCGGTTAAGACCTGGTGCCCTCACTAGGAAGACATCGAATAGTTTTGTACTTTTATAATTATTTCGAGGAAGGTCTCTTATTATATAAAGGAGACCTTCTCATTGTAAAAGGGGATCATAATTATTCTTGAATAACACTACTCTCTTATTTTCTCTCATTCTCTCTCTATCTCTAAAGCTAACAAATACTCATCCTAAAGTTCATCTTATCAGATCTATTGCAATAATTTCATCTCGTTTGTCTCTAGGTCATATTATATTTGATTACGATTTACCCTTATTTATCTTTTGATTGTTCTTAAGCTTGTAAAGTAGATCGATAACTTTTGATCTAAACAATTTGGCGCCGTCTCTGGGAATTTCGAGAATCAAAATCATAGTATCCACCTAGAGAGCAACCAGCAACCATTCTCTACACCACACAAAAAGATGGACGAAAATAACACACGATCGAAAGCCATAGTTGATGTTACAACTAATCCCCTTGGTCCTCTCAACGAGGCCAGTGACAAGGGTATCTTGAATGCAACCCTTAGCACCACCCCAAGTACAGAGATCCCACCTTCTCCATCTGAAGATCTGACGATCTTGCACGAAAAAGGAGCCTTCCCCAACTAAGTGGCTTGGTTGAGAAGTCACCACAAAGTAACGTCAGGTGTATGCCAACGGTAAGCATCACCGCTGCCATGGGTGAACCTGAGGTTGTACGAGCAAATAACAGACATATCGAAGCACATGCCAACGACGGTACGCTAACAGCCATCCTAAAGAAGATGGAAGAAATGGAGAATGAAAACAGGACTCTTCGCGACCAAATGAAAGAGCATCAGGAGAGGGTGGACAAGATCCCTGGTGCCCTCAAGTTGCTGCCAAAATGCGACGTGGGAAGGTTCGTCGAACAACCATATACCGAAGAAGCTACTCCTCACTCTATCTCAAAAACCTTCAAGATGCCACCCTACTTAAGGGTATACGACGGAACCATAAATCTCGAAGATCATTTGATTCACTATGGCACTGCCGTGAAAGGTAATGACCTGTCGAAAGAGCAGGTATCATCAGTGCTGCTGAAGAAATTCGGTGAGACGCTGACGGGAGGGGACCTAACGTGGTACTCCCAGATACATGCTAAGGCAATATCAACGTTCGAGGAAATGGCGGATAAGTTCGTTACCGTCCATGCGGGAGCGAAGAAAGCGGAAGCAAGAGTCAACGGCATCTTCGTCGTCAGGCAAACCGCAGGGGAAGGACTCAGGGACTTCCTGGCCAGGTTCAACAGAGTAAGGATGAGCCTACCAAACGTATCCGAAGGTATGGCAGTCCCCGCCTTCCAGAACGGACTGAACAGGGATGTTCGAGAGCGACCAAGAAACTACTAAGCCGTCTCATGAAATATCCCCCTACCACATGGTAGGAAATCCACAACGCATATTGCGCTGAGGTACGAACGGACGAGGAAGATCTTAATAGGCCGACCCAACGGTTAACAGCGATAAACACAGAGACGAGGAGGAATCGACGCAATGAAGGACGGCGAGAACAACTCCCACGCCCCAACAGAGACCGGCACCAGCCATACACCAGATCCTCTCATCCACCACCAAGGCATACGGGTTCCCTACAGCGATACGTCGCCCCACAACGAAACGAAAGAGGTACACCTCCTTTATTATCTGCCCATAACTTTTGCGTATCTCCTTCAGAAATAGTGTACGCACTGAAAAAGCTGGGCACCAAGGTGCAGTGGCCTCAAAAGATGAAATCAGACCCCTCTACAAGGAAATCAAACGTCATATGTGAGTTCCATCACGAGCGGAGGCACAAAACCGAGGACTGCATCGGCCTACGGCAAGAAGTGGTCAGGATGCTGAATCAGGGATACCTAAGGGAATTGCTCAGTGATAAAGGAAAAATAAACTTTGCGCGCGGACGGGAACAACCCCACGGGCCGACAAAGCCGCCCTCCCCATCAAGCACAATAAACATGATCGTCAGAGGTGGCGACGACTCAGCAATCAACCACATCAAGTTCGCCACCATACACAAATTAAAATGGACCATCGCCCATGAACGGTATGACGACTTCGAAGATAGTATCACCTTCGATAAGTCTGATGCCGACAGTTTGTCTTTCCCTCATTACGATGCTTTAGTTATCACTTTACGTATCGCCGATACGGATGTTAAAATAATTATGATTGACGACGGAAATGGCGCCTGTATTATCCACCCGAGGGTCTTTGTACAAATGGGACTCGAGGGTAAGGTAATACTGCGCTGCATAACACTGACTGGTGTTTAACAATGTAGTGGAACGGACATCCAGAGAAATACTACTGCTTGTTTTAGCAGGAGGGGTTACGCGGGAAACCACTTTCCACGTAATGAACCAGGAAACGGCCTACAATGTCATCATAGGACGCCCATGGATACATGCCATGCGAGCGGCCCCTTCAAGTTTTTACCAAGTGATCAAATTCTCCACCCCGTGGGGGGTACTTAGCATTCTAGGCGAGTCGCGTACCGTACAAGAATGCTACAAAATAGCTCAAGACTGCACCCACACCAAACAACTAAAAGGGGCAAGTGCAGAAGCATAACAATCAGCCATGTTGGGGACTAAAGTCAACCCGACAACGGACGCCATCAAAGACCCTAACGTCGTGGAAGCCTGTAAAGCAACGGTCGAAGATCTCAACCCGGTCCAGTTGGACGACACCGACCTCACAAAGAAAGCCTACATCGAGTACGATCTCACCAACCCAAGTAAGTACCGTGAATTCCTAACTAACCATGCAGATTTATTTGTTTTTTCCCATTCAGATATGCCAGGAATCCCGAGAGATATCGCCACCCACAAGTGAACATTGACCCACTGCATCCGCCCGTGCGACAGATGAGAAGGAAATTCAACGCTGCCATCAACGAGGCGGTTATCGAGGAGGTAGAAAAATTACTGGCCACGGTTCCATCAAAGAATCGAAGTACCCCCAGTGGGTCGCCAATGTCGGCATGGTCAAAAAGAAAAACGGGAGGTGGAGAATGTGTGTGGATTTCACTGATCTCAACAAGGCATGTCCGAAGGATTCATTCCCACTACCCCATATCGACCAGTTGATCGACGCCACCACGGGACATGAACTGCTGAGCTTTTTAGATGCCTACTCCGGCTATAACCAAATCATGATGGCTGAGGAAGACCAAGAGAAAACAACTTTCATCACCCACCAAGGGACATACTGCTACAAGGTAATGCCCTTTGGGCTAAAAAATGCAGGGGCTACGTACCAGAGACTGGTCACCAGAATGTTCAAGGAACAACTCGATAGGACCATGGATGTCTATATCGACGATATGCTGGTAAAATCGGTGAAGAGAGAAGACCACGTCAACCACCTGAAGGAGGCCTTCAAAATACTAAGGCGGTACGGGATGAAGTTGAACCCCGAGAAATGTGCATTCGGCGTAGCCTCGGGGAAATTTTTGGGATTTCTCGTGTCCCAACTAGGCATCGAGGTCAACCCGGAATACATCAAGGCGATAGATGCAATACCTAAGATTTTGAACAGCAAAAAACAGGTATAAAATTTAATGGGGCGAATAGCCGCCCTATCCAGATTCATCTCACGGTCCTCCAGTAGGTGCTATAAATTTTTCAATGTGTTAAGAAAAGACAATGGATTACAATGGAAAGAAGAATGCGTCAAAGCCTTGAGAAAATTGAAAGCGTATCTATCTTCGCCACTACTACTAGCTAAAGCAAGCCCAGGCGAGCCCCTGCTGGTATATCTGGTCGTCTCTGAGGTCGCCGTCAGTGCAGTCTTGGTCCAAGAAGGTACGCAATCTCCTATTTACTATATTAGAAAAACCATAGTGGACGCCGAAACACGGTATCCGCACCTTGAAAAATTAGCCCTGGCATTGGTCGTAGCTTCACGAAAGCTCCGACCCTATTTTCAATGCCACCCCATAAAATTAGTAACGACCTTCCCACTAAGAAGCGTCCTACACAGGCCCAAATTAACGGGTAGACTCGCCAGATGGGCTATAGAGCTCAACGAGCACGACATCTCGTATCACCCGAGAACCGCCATTAAGTCGCAAGTACTTGCCGACTTTATAGCCGATTTCAGCGCAGAAATACTACTAGAGGCGGAACTGGAGGCACGTCGTACCCTCTCCAACACTGACTTATGGACTCTGTACACTGACGGCGCCGCTAATGCCTCGGGATCAAGACTGTGACTCGTTCTTGAGGTCCCTACAGGCGAAATAATTTGCCAGTCCGTGCGATGCCCCGAAATGACTAACAACGAGGCCGAGTATGAGGCCGTTATAAAACTAGCCATCAAATACGGGGCTCGACGACTCGTCCTCCACTGCGACTCCCAACTCGTAGTGAACCAGGTCACTGGAACTTACCAAATCAAGGAGCATAGATTGCAAAAATATTAGTCAGAGATCCACAGATTAATGGTTGAGTTCGACGAGTGCCGCTTCGAACAAGTTCCTAGGGCACGGAACGTCGAAGCATACGGCCTGGCAAAATTGGCCGTAGCCACTAAAAACTTCGACAGAGAAACCGTGGTCACCCTCCTCCATTCAGCCATTGATCACACTGGGGTATTTTCTTTAAATTTGACTTGGGACTGGCGCAACCAGTTTGTATCCTATCGGCAGGATGGCACACTCCCACTCGACAAAAAAGAAGCAAAGAAGCTCCGCGTACAGGCCGTCAGGTATTGCCTGATAAACCACGAGCTCTATAAAAGGACATTTGGCGGACCCCTAGCCAAGTGTCTAGGGCCGCACCAAATGAGACCAGTACTCAAAGAGGTACACGAGGGTCACTGCGGCGCCCATACAGGCAACAAACCCCTCGTACGCTGCGTAATACGAGCCGATTATTATTGGCCCACCATAAAGAAAGAAGCAGCGAAATTCGTTCGCCGATGCGAACAATGTCAAAAATACGCCCCCACGATACACCATCCAAGAGAGCCTCTCCACTCAGTCACTTCCCCATGGCCTTTCATCAAATGGGGAATGGACAAAGTCGGTCCCCTACCAGCGGGACGAGGAAAGGTACAATTTCTATTAGTTTTAACTGACTACTTTTCCAAGTGGGTGGAAGCAGGTGCGTATTCCCAAATATGAGAATAGGAAGTCATTGCCTTCATATGTAAGAATATCATCTGCCGCTTCGGCATCCCCAAAGAAATTAGCTGCGACAACGGACGACAATTCGTCGGTCAAAAGATGACAGAATTCTTCGACAAGTGGCACATTAAGCGAATACCCTCCACGCCATATCACCCCGCCGCCAATGGCCAAGCAGAGTCTTCCAACAAAGTAATACTGAACATACTGAAAAAGAAACTCGAAGAAGCCAAAGGGCTATGGCCCGAACTACTACCGGAATTATTGTGGGCGCACCGGACCACACCAAAATCCTGTATAGGAGAAACACCATATTCACTGGTCTATGGAACCGACGCAGTTATACCAGTAAAAATCGGCGAACCAAGCCTGAGATATTCGCATACCAGCGGAACAGAGAACGACGCAAACAGGCTTCAAGACCTCGACGAGGCCGAGGAAAGAAAATAAATGGCCCACATAAGAATGGTGGCCCAGAAACAACAGGTCGAAAGGTACTACAACAAAAGAGCCAAAGTAAGACCACTCAAAGTGGAAGATTACGTCCTCAAAGCCAAAATATTGGCATCAAAAGACCCAAGCGAAGGAAAATTGGGCACCAATTGGGACGGACCCTACAAAATTACAGCAGCAGCAGGTAAATGAGCATTCCAATTAGAAACAATGGAAGGAATAACTCTCCAAAATAATTGGAACGTCGCCCACCTCAAGTATTTCCATTTCTAAAAGGCGTCTCCCGAGTCACACTCTTTTTCCCTTACCCGACTTTTGTCCCAATTGGGTTTTCTCGGGAAGGTTTTTAACGAGGCGGCATAGGGGAAACCTGGAGATATTTGCGGAATGAGTTTATCATACCAGCCACTCCATACGCTCTCCTGGCTAACATGACAAAGGGACTGACTAGCATGATCTCCAATGTATGAATAGTTATGGCCATCTCTAATGTATGAATGGCTAAGACCCTCTCAAATGTATGAACGACTAAGGCCATCTCCAATGAATGAACGACTATAGACATCTCCAATGTATGAACGACTAAGGCCATCTCCAATGTATGAACGACTAAGGCCATCTCCAACGCGCAAATGGATAAAGCCACCATCGTCAATAAGTCGATTTAGCTCGATTACGACAAACGAAGTAACTCGACGACAATCGAAGTTACGTATATGGCCAAGGCCATCTCCAAACATCGATGACAGTCGAAGTCACGTATATGGCCAATGCCATCTCCAACGCCGACGACAGTCTAAGTCACGTATATGGCCAAGGCCATCTCTAACGTGCAAATGGCTAAGGCCACCGTCGTCAATAAGTCGACCTAGCTCGATTACGACAAACAAAGTAACTCGACGACAGTCGAAGTCACGTATATGGCCAAGGGCATCTCCAACGTGCAAATGGCTAAGGCCACCGTCGTCAATAAGTCAACTCTGCTCGACTGCGACAAACGAAGTAACTCGACGATAGTCAAAGTCACGTATATGGCCAAGCCCATCTCCAACATGCAAATGGCTAAGGCCACCGTCGTCAATAAGTTGACCCAGTTCGACTACGACAAACGAAGTAACTCGACGACAGTCGAAGTCACGTATATGGCCAATGCAATCTCCAAACTCCGACGACAGTCGAAGTCACGTATATGGCCAAGGCCATCTCTAATGTGCAAATGGCTAAGGCCACCATCGTCAATAAGTCGACCTAGCTCGATTACGAAAAACGAAGTAACTCGATGATAGTCGAAGTCACATATATGGCCAAGGCCATCTCCAACGTGCAAATGGCTAAGTCCACCATCGTCAATAAGTCGACCTAGCTCGACTATGACAAACGAAGTAACTCGACAACAATCGAGGTTACGTATACGGCCAAGGCCGTCCCCAACATATAAAAGGCTAAAGCCATCGTCGTCAGTAGGTCGACCCAGTTCGACTACGACAAACGACTAACTCGACGACAGTCAAAGTTACATACATGGCTAAGGCCATCGACAAATATTACGGCCAAGACCGCCGTCGCCAACGGTCGCCAACCCTGTTCGATTGCGGCGCAAGGCACGTAAGTGGCAGATGAAGCAACGCCACTATTAACTAAAGCCGCCACTATTTAGCATCAAAGTCGCCTCCTATCGGCAGATAACACAAGCAACGTTCGAGAAGCACGCTAAGAACCTTACAAATAAGTGAACATCCACTCTACGGAGACGAGATACCAAAAATAAAAGATACAAAAGGAAAAGAGTAACAACAAAAGTATAACTTCCATTATCATCAAAAAATACATGTACAAAAGGACCCATTTACATCTCCAAATATAGCAAAACAAAATGAATACAAGTCCTAAGGGGCTCCGCCATTCCGTTCACCGCCCCCCGCCAGTCCGCCATCTCGTCCACTGCCGCCCCCCGCCAGTCTGCCATCTCGTCCACTGCCTCCCCCGGCCTAATAAGTTGCAGAGATCCAGGACCCGGAACCTAGACGGTTTACGTCTTCGGAATTATAGCCCGGCCGGTCTGGGGAGTCGGACTTATACCCGTAGGCTTCACGGGCGACCTGAGATATACGCCGCTGATCCTGAACCTCCGCCTCAGTAGCTCGGCCCGCAGCTAAGAATTCCTCGAACACGACTAGCTTAGCTTCGGCATACACCCCCATCTCCCGAGATTTGCCATGCACATCCTTATCGGACCTGGACACAACAGTCTGCTTAAGGGCCTCGACCTCAGCCGCCTTGGCATTAAGCTCGGCGGTCAAGGCTGCGACCTTGGCTCGCAAATCAGCGGCTTCCGCCGCTAACCCACGACCGACCTCCAATTCCTCTTCCTTTGACTGGAGAAGAGTCTCCAGTTCAATATTTCGAGCCAAAGTAGCCATCAGCTGGTCATCAACTTGCTCCAGCTCAACCACCATTCGCTTCAGCTCGGCCTCCGACTGCTCCAAAACCTCACGAAAAACCCAAAATTCCGCGTCCTGCTTGAGTAGGTCCGCCAGCGCTTGATGTTTGGCACGACACCGTCGATACTTCTTTACCACCTTGTTAAAGGTGGCGGCCTTCCTTTGCGCTTGCCGCCCCCTCTCTACCTCCAAGATGAGAGTCTAAAGAAGAGGAAAAAGAGGAAAGACAAGTCAGTATGCATCAAAGTTTACTTTACGATACATGAAGAAAATCAAAATATACCTGCAAGGCTGCGCCAGCAACCCTCCGGGATAATTCCTCGTCGTTAACACCTTTTAACATTTCATGCTCAGGGGTCGCACATAACAGGGTCATATCCGCTGCGTCCTGCTCGCTATATTGCAACAGGTTATATCAAAATTCGGTGGTTAGATCTACCCGCCGTCATCCCCACGCGGGGCGGACCTCTTGTTAATGCATCTGCATTCGTGGGGGCAGCCTCAGGGTCCACCCTCTCACCATAGCCCGCTTCTTCAGCGGCAGCCGACGAGCCACTCTCTGGAATACGTACTGGGGTGGCGTCAGGAACTACCCTCCCTTGGGGAGCCGACCTCCCAGAATGGATGGCATCGGCCATAAAAACTATCCTTGACTCCCAACGGGGATCACTCTCCCTCTCATCTTCTGTGGCTATCCCCTTGCCAGTCATCAACCGTCGTCTTTTCCTTTCCGGCGGCTCCTCGCCCTCGGAGGTCTCCTCCCAGGCTGTGGGGATGGCAGCGAAGGAGTCGCTTCACTTGTGGACACCGCCACAGGCGCAACCTCAGGTTGAGGAACCTCCGGAGCGCCATCACTGGGCGAGCCACAGGGTATGTATACGTCTTCAGAGTCAGTCCCCGTCCCAGGCGAGGTAACGACACTCTTCTTCTTCTTTTTAGGGGCGCTCCGACCTGCCAACACGAATAAGTCAGGTAACAAGACCTAAGGAACCCTCCAAACCATAGCCCAAGAGTTACCTGGAGGGCCGTATCGTTCATGAAACGCAGCCCAGGTGCGGCATTCCTCCGCATACGGAATCATTCTCTCCACCCGCGACCTAATATTTTCAATGAACCGAGGTGGAGAAGCCTGCGCTGCAAAAAAAAAGGGAAATCAAAGAAATCATAATGGTCGTATGGTCAAAATCGCAAGCAGTTCTGAATTCTACAAGTAAAAGTACTTACATTCTGGATTCCATATTTCCAGGAACCCTTCGGGATTCGACACCAGGTGCTCCGTCCTGATGTAGAAGTATTTACGCCAAAAGCGGCTGTTAGTCTTGTCATCGACTTTAACAACCAAGCCCCTTGTGCCACGACGTTTCAGCTGTAGCATGGTACCTCTGAGGTAACCGGGGCTGAATAACTGTAAGAGGTGGTGGACCGAGACGCTGCGCTCAGACCTGCCCGCATAGGTGGTCATAATACGGCACACCTTCAAGGTGTAAGGAGTGAGCTGAGCCGGACACACGTTGTAAAAACGGCAAAGCTCTTCCATCAGGGGGTAGATTGGAAGACTGTAACCGATCAAGAATGGGTACTCATAGAATGTGCAGTACCCAGGCCGATGCACATTGGCATAGTCCGTCCCGGCCGACACCATTTCCACGTGGTCCGGAATATGGTGCGTCTATCGAAGATCATCTAAGTGGGATTGTAATAACTCGCTGTGCTCCCAGGGAAGGGCTGGGCTCTTAGTCGGGAAATCCCTACGAACATACATCTCCTTCGGGAGGACGTTGTCTATACTAAGAGGAACAAGGGCCTTCTCTGCCTTTTCCCCTTCACCACCGGAAGATGGCGGAACCCTAGATGGGGAATTATCTTTGGCCTTTTTACTACTCTGTCCACATTTTGTCATGATATTTTATATGACAAACGAAGCTCTGACGATAGGAAGTGTGGTTTCAAAAGAAATAAAAGAGTCTCGCACGAAATAGCGGTTGTTAGAAAGAAAGATGAAAAAGGAACCAGAAAAAGTTCAAAGGTTCGAAAGATGAAATAGATTGAACCTTCCCTCTATTTATAGGGTTAGGATGCACGGAAATCGAAAGGGCATGATTCAAAACGGGCGCGGGAAACCAAAACATCACATCATCCCCTGAACCGCCTCGGGAGCAAGTATAATTATGACACATGCGGGCGATGACGTCATTTCGAAAAGGGGGCCATGCGTCAGCAGCTCGACGATGCCATATATTTCACCTCATTCACGTCACCGTCCCCATAGTGAGGACAAATTTTCCAAAGACGAGGTCTGCATGTCCGCCTATTGAAGACGTCTATTGGATACGCCTCCAACGAGCGGATGGACTAACTGTATGGGGTCAAATTTGGCCCTCAACGTCTCTACTCCGAAGGGTACGCCCAGTGAAGCATACGTTTATTAAAGTAAGGGTACGGGTTGGACGTAAGGACGAAGGCGACGCCGGTTAAGACCTGGCGCTCTCACTAGGAGGACGTCGACTACGTTTTGTACTTTTATAATTATTTCAAGGAAGGTCTCATATTATATAAAGGGGACCTTCCCATTGTAAAAGGGGGATGATTATTATTCTTGAATAACACTACTCTCTTATTTTCTCTCATTCTCTCTCTATCTCTAAAGCTAACAAATACTCATCCTAAAGTTCATCTTATCAGATCTATTGCAATAATTTCATCTCGTTTGTCTCTATGTCATATTATATTTGATTACGATTTACCCTTATTTATCTTTTGATTGTTCTTAAGCTTGTAAAGTAGATCGATAACTTTTGAGCCAAACAATTGTCATTTATATATCTTCTATCTTTTTATATACTAGTTTTAGTGTACGTGCGTTGCACGTATGTGCCGCGTCAAATAATAAATATATTTATATGTAAGAAGAACAAATTATTGAAAAATATCAAAATAAATTAAATATTCTTAAGGAAAATTTGTAAAAAATGATTAAAATTTTAATTAATTTTAAATTTTATATATTAAGACTTTAGACATGGTTCAAATAATACATATTCGACAAACAAAACTGATTTGAAAATCCTAAATAAGTAAATATTAGAAAAATTAACACATGAAATAATTATAGTTGTGAAACAGTTTAATAAAATAAATTTAAACAACCAAGAAAATATTTTCGAATGAAAAGGAAAATAAAGGATCAAAATTGATCTTGCACAACAAAATTTCCTTGTACGATATAGGCACAAAAAATTTACGCGGAAATTATACAATATTTTTTGTCCTTGGTTGAAAAAAAAACCTTACCTTTTACTTTTATATTCTCTTAATATATTTTATCATTAATTAGTCGATTTCGAACTCCTAAATATCAGGTAATAATTAAAATTTTACTTGATTTTAAAGTTTTAAATATTAAGAAAGTTACTTAAATGACATATTCCAAAGTGAATCTTATTTTTTAAAGAGTAAAAAGACAAACGATATTTCGCTAAAGGACCTTCGTGTCCTAATCTTAAAGTACGAGCGTTGCGCATGTTTTCCGTATCAATAAGAACAAACTTTAAAAAAATATTATCAATAATACTAAAAAAATGTGATTGAATTATAAAATAAAATAACAAAAAAAGAAATTCCTAAACTGATAAATGTTGGTCAAGTTAGAACTTTGAATTTACTCCAATGGTTCTTCGCCTAGTTTGCTCCTATTATTTAATTTTATCAAACAAACTCCTATCCTTCATCCTTTAGCTCTATTCTTTTATCTTTTAAGTTCTTGTCATTCCCATTAAAATTTATATTTGGATTAACGGTGTTTAAATTCAAACAGAAAATTTTTATGGATAGTATTGATTTCCTGGCTTATTCTGTCAATTACACAATTGAATAATTAGAATTGGGCAAGTTGAAAAGAAATTCCTAATAAATCAAAAGAAATTAACAACAATTAACAATTATAAATATTGAATAGAAGAAACATGTCATTTGAGAAAGTGTTAATGATTGAAAAACTTATTTTGAGTGGAAGAGATAATCTCAAATGATGAAATAAAATTCAAGGAAGAGACAAAATTTCAAAATAAGGAAACGATATTCAATAATGAGAAGAAGAACTGTCAAGAATTATAAATAACAAAATTTTTATCTTAAAAAGACTATCTAACTTAGGTAAGATAACTCTCCTAATATTCTACTACTACTTTTTTTATATACAAAGCTATTGAGAGATAGTTATTATGGTCTTTCAAATTACTTAATATATAAATTATGACGGGGAATTATCTGTTGAAAGATAGAATACTTAAAAAAAATTTAAACTTGGTACTTTTATTCAGTGCAGACATAAATTTTATGTAGTCTTAGTTACCTTTAGACTTGACTATTTATTATTATTTAATTACCCTCATGATGTTAACGTGACAACAAGCATGAATACATTAACTTTTAGGCGTGTGAGAAAAAGAAAAAAATGAAAAATAACTTTTAAATAAAGTATTTTTCAACTGTTAATTGTTACATAGTCATATACAATGGTTTATTGTTACAGTTGTGTATTTCTTATTGCTTCATTTCAATTTATAGTGCATATTTTACTCCAACTTATATTCAGTGAATATATTGTATGTTTTATTTTTAATTTTATTGTATTTATTTTTTACTTTCTTAAAATATATTTATACACAATTTATGTACTTGAGCTTTTATTGCTACGATAGGCAGCATAAAATGCACTTCAATAGGAATACACATTTTAATTAGATTTGTAATTAATGTCTTGTGACTATTGGAAAATATTTTCTACAATTTGTACAAATAGGTATTATGTTTCATAATGCCCTGAATATTATGCTGTCTTGCCATTTTCTTGAACGTGACGACAAGTTTGTTTCCAACTTAAAAAACGCAAAGCCCCTGAATGTGTGTGTTTGTTTTGGTTTGAAATTAAATGACAGTTTAGTCATTCAATTGGAAAAGAAAAAATACTATAGACATTCAATTGTGCAGATCATTGTATAATACGAATATGTATTACTATGATTCTTGCTTTTTCTTGGATTATAAAATCTGTACTTAAATTTTATTTGGAATGAAATATATATAGTTATGTTTTATAGTTTGAATTAAGGAGATGATTTATTTAAGGTGTAATATTAATTGATTTTGAAAATCCAAAATATTAGGACTTCAGTAATTCATATAAGGAAATATTTAATAACCAAAATTTTAGTTGATTTAAGAATCCTAAATATTAGGAGAGCAATTAAATTACAAATGTGTCCAATATGAAATCTATTTTAAAGGGTAAAAAAGGAGAACGACATTTCGCTAAGGGCCTTCGTGCTTTTAATATAATATAGATAGATTATACTGTCAGAGCTCTCTATAACAACACATCCTTATATAATAGTCATTCTCTATAAAAATTAAGTTTTCCTTAGAACCAATTTTTTAAGTTATATTTTACCTCTCTATAACAGTTTTTTACCTATAACAACAGTAGACTTATTTATAGCATAACAGCCTTTGTAAAATTACCATCTATAACATCCATATAGAATCATTAAGATTACTAATAATAGTTTTAAAAATATGCACACAATCTTTTATATTAAACAAAGTTTCTATCGTGCATAAGATATAAGATTTGAAGGTTTGCACATGATATCTTTTTTACTGAATAAATTTCAAAAAATATTTAGACAGAAAATTTAACTGTTAAGCTCTTAGATTGTGTTTAAGGAAAAGTGAGACAAATTCCAAAAAATATTTAGATAGAAAATTTAACTGTTAAACTCTTAGATTGTCTTCAAGGGAAAACTATTGGATATCTTTTTGCTGAAAATTTGGACGAATATTCGCCAATTCAAGCATTATATTGTTAGTAAGAGAATAAATCTACAAAACAAGTTACAATTACAAAGTTCTTCCATCAATCTTGAAAGAATTTATTTTCTAGGTAGCTCTAAAATGTCATCCTAAAAGTTTAAATCTTTATACGTTTAGTTATGGATTTATTAATAATGTATTAGCTTTCTTCAATATTTAATTAATAAAATATACATAATTTTTGAGATTTTAAATTTGAATAATTTTCTTATCTTTTTATGTAACATTAAAAAAAAAATTTAATTTTTGGATAAGTTTTATCTAGCCAAAAAATTATTCAAACATCAAATCGTGTTATAAACGTATAATAGTCATATTCATTGTGAAAGCCAAAAAAAATATCTGACACAAACTAAGTTATCATAGAAATGATTGACTGTACAACTTTTTGTCATTATGTCAATGTTTGATATATTCGGAATCTGTGGACGTGCCATTACCCTTGTTTTGCTATCTGGATTATTGAACAAAGTAACATGGTGGAGCATAATAATGGAACCCACATGTTTTCTAAATCACACTTTTGCCTACAACCCAGTATAATCTCACTTAGTAGGGTCTAGGGAGGGTAGTGTGTACGCAGACCTTATCCCTACCCTAGGGTAGAGAGGCTGTTTTCAAATAGACCCCCAACATTCTTCCCTCCAAGAACTTCCCACCTTACTCTTGGGGAGACTCGAACTCACAACTTCTTGGTTGGAAGTGAGGGTTGCTTACCATCAGAGCAACTCCTCTTGTCTCCACTCTTTCTTATCAAAGCCCGCATTTTAGACTATCCGTCTTTATCGTAAAATTTTATTTTGTGTCTCATACAACTGACACTAGTTGTATGAGGTTCCTTTTTGTCTCACAAATTTGTGGATTCAGATTTTTGTGGATCTAAAAGTGTAAGATTGGGGTTCACAAATTTGTGAGATAAAAAAAAAACCCATACAACTAGTGTAAGTTGTATGAGACACAAAATAAAACTTCTTGTCTTTAACAACGTAATCTAAAATTTAACAACGTTATAGATTTTGAGTTGAAATATAAATTCTGAATATGTATAACTTTATCGTTATATATTATATATATGGTTCGAATCAAAACCCTTAGGCTCTATTGAATTTGCAAGACCCGTGCTCTGCTATATCCTCGAGTTGGTGGGATGCAATTTGCATTATTTTGGAGGAAAGTAATTAGTAGGTCGTAATTAAGGTAGGTTTTCACTTTTTACATGTGATCCTTTTTTTTCTTTTCTAATTTTCTTTTCCTTGGTGCATGTATACAAAGATTTCAGATTATATTCCATGCAAGTGCATAGCTACGTGTAGTAAGGGTGGTCTGAATACCTTTCAAATTTAACCCTAGATTTAGGCCGTTATTTTGAGGGGTATCTGTTTGGCCAAAAATTATCAAATACTTTCCGAGCAGATCAATCGAAATAATTCAAGGGGTAAATCGTAGCCAATCATAATTAATCACTGAATTAGAAGGCAAATTTGAAATATATAAGTAATCAATTGAGGAATGATATAAACGGGGTTTTATTCATCATTGTAGCTGGACCTGCCTCTCCTTGAAGAGGTTCAGGATCTTACATTGATCTTGTTTATCGCCCCATTAATGGAGCATATCTTTCTATTTTTGTGTATTCAGAGTTATGTAGAAGAAGAAGTCCCCCTTATGGAGGTTCTCTCTCTTGGTATTTATAGCTTCAAGCTTTGTGAGCTGGTCACGAGTTGACGTTGTTTTTTGGTTGTGGAGACGTCCCCTTGTTCGTCTTAAGGACAACTGTCATAAGTCAAAAGTCAATAGCCTTGACCGTTTACCATAAATTGGTCACGATTGGGTGGACCCCATGGTCATCATATGGTCGAATTTTTACCAATACAGTTAGTCCCTCCGTTCGTCGAGGTCGTACCCGGGTCGACTTCGGCGGACAGATAGAGCGACGCGATCGGGAAGGGCCGGACTCTCCTCTCATTTATCAACGGTGTTAAGAACTCCGAAATGAAGTTTAGGAACTGAACCGTTGGTCGGTGAGTGGAGCGTCATTCCGCGCGGTCATTCGTAATGGCGCACGTTTTCATGAAACTGAATCGCTTCGTGCCCGGTCATGTATTAATGGCGATTGTTGGGTTCCGTGCAGGCAGGGTCTGTAATTTATAACTAGAGAGGGTGTGTCATTTTGCTCTTTACACATTTATTGTTCTTCTAAGAGAATTCTCGAGAAGCCTTTTCTTCCGTTAAATCACATTTTCCCTATTCTTTCGATCGTTATCATCATTGATTTCTTCGTTTCTCCTGTCAAAGTTCTTCTTTCTCTCGCTCGTGAATCAATTATGGCAGGAACTTCTTCCCGCGGCAATCGTCCGGCCAATTCTCCAGTGGTTGAAAATCCCGCTCAGGCAAATGAACGATTAGAGTTGGTAGAAAAAGAAGAAGTTCCTTCGGCTGATGAAATTCTACCTCGACCAAGAAATCAAGTGATGGATTTTAGTGAATCGGGCGGCGTGGAACAGGGGGGCATTGCTTCTCTAATGAGGGAAGTGGGGATAGCCCAGATGCGGGAGCAGTGGGGTATTTCTTATTATGTCGAGATCGTGCTTGCGAAGACTGAGGACAGGGTACAGGTTGACCGTCGAGGATATTGCTCGTTCTATGCTTATCCCTTCCAGGTGGGGTATACACTCCTGCTCCCGATGCTGGTAGTTGACTTCTGCCGCTATTATGACGTGTGCCCGGCCCAACTTTCTCCTTACCTCTACAAGCTGCTTCTCATGTTCATCAAGTACGCGGAGCTAGCCTATAGGGAAGTCACTCTGAGGCATGTGCTCAGTCTCTTTGCTCCCCAAAAAATCCGCGGCACCATGATCCATGCACGCCCACAAGGATCGAGAGGCTTGATGGTTGGGCTGGACGACGAGGTCATTCGTCGTTCCTTTGAAAACTTTTTCTATATTCGGACTGAGCACCTGGTGGCGAACCTGAACGGGTTCCCGGAAGTTTGAAACTTCGCACGTGAGACCTCGTTCCTGACTGGGCAACCGCCCTGTTTGACTTTCTTTATGCTTCGTGCTTATGGTTATTGATTTACCTTAATATTTTGTAGCTAAAAAGTTGTCGCCGCCTCCTTTGGAGGGGATCTGGGACTGGGTCGAGGCAGTGCATCCGTGCATTGTGGGCATTCGCACTTGGGCGACTTTTTGGGAGAAACATGGACGCAGGCCCGTGACAGGTGGAATATCGGCCCTTTCTCTTTTCTATTTCGTTTTGTTTTGATTACGCTTATTGATTCGCTTGTTCATTATGCCTACGGAGAACACGTCGTGTTAAAGCTCCTCAATTGACTTGTCGTCGGTCGGGCGCGATTGCCAGGCTAGCTGCTATGCCCAAGGCTCACCCAGTACTGAGGGTGGCGTCGATTGAATCGTCAGCGGCCGCATCCCCAACACGGGATACGCTACAAGATGAGAGACCGTCCGAGCTCATCCATTCTCGGACGGGCTCGCCTTCAAATGGGGAAGAGGACAGGCCCTCACAGAGGCGACGAGTGGCATTTGTGGCGGCTCCTCCATCGGTGATCAACTTGGATTCTCCCACGATGGATTCGGAGAATGGCGCGGCTGTGGCGCTTGCTGTTGAGGAGAGGGAGCTGGTTGGAGTCGCACCTGTTAGCTCTAGCCAAGGGAATATTGTTGCCTCGACGACCCCGCCCGAAGTTCCTGTTGTCGAGGTGGATGGTCGATCCTTACAGGCCGTCGTCGAGACCTCTGATGTACCATTGTTGGCCATGGCGAGTTGCTCTACACCATCGATGGCGGAGAGGGGAAAGGTCGTGGTGAGGACGAGTATGAGTCTGAGTCCGATTTGGACCCCGACTGTCACACCTCCTTTTTTCACTACCGCACCCCGCGAAGGGCGTGGTAAAGGGGAGTTTTTCCAATTAAAGGACAATCGAAACGGGATTTATTATTAAGGATTTAGAGTCGCCACTTGGGAGATTTATGGTGTCCCAAGTCACCGATTTAATCCCGAATCGAGGAAAAGAATGACTCTGTATTACAGTCTGCGTACCAGAAATTCGGTTAAAGAATTCTGTTAACCCGGGAGAAGGTGTTAGGCATTCCCGAGTTCCGTGGTTCTAGCATGGTCGCTCAACTGTCATATTTAGCTTATTTATCTGATTTTATACAGTTATGAACTTTTGTGCAAATTTTAACTTTTAGCCGCTTTTATTATTATTATTATTTTTAAAATGACTTGCAACGTCGTAAAAACGGGTCTCGAACCACGTCACATCAATGCACCCGTGGTTATTGACACATTTTTTACTCCGTTGAGATTTGGATTTGGGTCACATAAATGTGCATCCGAGCTTAGGGAGATAACATTATTAAATACGCGCCTAAAGACATTAACGCGTTATTATTTTGGGAAGGCCGTGAAATTCGTTAAACGGCGTGTCCCGAAATCTAAGCATTTAAAATAACCATCTATTGAGGGCCCCACAATTTGCGTTTTATTTGGCGAGGCTCGTCTCATTTATTTTATAAGGACGATCCTAAAGTGACTATATTTTTTCTATTTTTCCGTCTCTAGTAATAAAGAAAATGTCCTAATTAATTACATGCTTATAAGTTCGGGCCTCTTATTAGTTATTAGATTAAGGCAAATGCAAATGGAAAATTGCATTCGAGCTC
>MU783221.1:95485-106575 GCA_026770625.1 Nicotiana glauca
TGTTGGTGGAGAATGAATCAGATCTCCGTGTATCTGACACTGATGGAATTTCCGCACGAAACTGATACAATCACGCTCCATAGTGAGTCAATAATACCCTGCTCGAAGAATCTTCTTCGCCAATACATATCCTCTCATATGTGGCCCACAAACTCCAGAATGTACCTCTGCCATAACTATCACGGCTTGACTAGCATCTATACATCTCAGCAACCCCAAGTCCGGTGTTCTTTTGAACAATACTCCTCCACTAAGGAAAAATCCATTGGCCAACCGCCGAATGGCCCTCTTTTGATCTCCTGTGGCCTGTTCCGGGTATATCCCCATCCTGAGGTATTCCTTGACATCATAGAACCATGGCTCTCCATCCGTTTCTTCCTCTATCATGTTGCAATAAACATACTGATCACGAACCTGAATATGCAACGGGTCAACATGAATTTTGTCTGGGTGATGCAACATTGATGCTAAAGTGGCCAAAGCATCGGCAACCTCATTATAAACTCTTGGGATGTGTTTGAACTCCACTGATCGGAATCGCTTACTCAGATCATGCAAGCATTGTCGATATGGTATGAGCTTCAAATCCCGTGTTTCCCATTCACCCCGAATCTGATGCACCAGGAGGTCCGAGTCTCCCAAGACTAAGATGTCCTAGACATCCATGTCTGCAGCTAACCGTAAGCCCAAAATGCATGCCTTATACTCAGCCATGTTGTTGGTGCAATAGAAACGTAGTTGAGTCGTAACAAGATAGTGATGTCCTATTTCAGAAATAAATACAGCTCCTATTCCAACTCTCTTCGCATTTGCAGCTCCATCAAAGAAGAGCTTCCAACCTAGTTCCTCAGATAATTCCAACTCATCTATATGCATCACTTCTTCATCAGGAAAATACGTCCTCAATGGCTCGTATTCTTCATCAACAGGATTCTCAGCCAAGTGATCGGCCAATGATTGGGCTTTCATGGCTGTCCTCGTCACATAGACAATGTCGAACTCTGTGAGTAATATCTGCCATTTTGCTAATCTCCCTGTGGGCATAGGCTTCTGGAAAATATACTTCAATGGATCCAGGAGTGAAATGAGGTAAGTAGTATATGACGACAGATAATGCTTCAACTTCTGTGCCACCCAAGTTAGGGCGCAACATGTCTTCTCAAGTTGAGTGTACTTAACCTCATAGACTGTAAACTTCTTGCTGAGATAATAGATGGCTTGCTCCTTCCTTCCTGTGATATCATGTTGCCCTAGTATGCAACCAAATGAATTCTCCAGTACCGTTAGATAGAGAATCAACGATCTTCCTGGTTCAGGTGGGACCAACACAGGTGGGTTTGATAGATAACCCTTGATTTGGTCGAAGGCTTCCTGACATTCTGCCGTCCATTCTACCGCAACATATTTCTTCAGTAGCCGAAAAATGGGTTCACAAGTCGCCGTGAGTTGAGCAATGAACCTGCTGATATAATTCAACCTTCCGAATAGACTCATTACTTCTATTTTGTTCTTCGGCGGTGGCAATTCTTGGATGGATTTGATCTTTGATGGGTCCAACTCAATGCCTCGCCGACTGACGGTGAATCCCAACAGCTTTCTAGATGGAACACCAAATGCACATTTGGCCGGGTTGAGCTTAATATCGTACCTTCGAAGCCTTTGGAAAAACTTCCTTAGGTCTGCTACGTGGTCTTCCTGACGCTTGGATTTTATGATCACATCATCTACGTACACCTCAATCTCTTTGTGTATCATGTCATGAAACACAGTAGTCATTTCTCTCATGTACGTTGCCCCAAAGTTCTTCAAGCCAAACGGCATTACCCGGTAGCAATAATTCCCCCACGGCGTAATGAAAGTCGTCTTCTCCGCATCTTCTTCATCCATTAGAATCTGGTGATACCCCGCATAGCAATCCACAAAAGACCCGATCTCACGTCTGACACAATTATCGATCAAGATATGGATATTGGGTAACGGAAAGTTGTCCTTTGGGCTTGCCCTATTTAGATTGTGGTAATCGACACACACTCTGATCTTCCCATCTTTCTTCGGTACTGGCACCACATTAGCCAACCAATCAGGATATCGATGACCCGAATGACTTTTGCCTGCAACTGCTTGTTTACTTCTTCTTTAATCTTCACACTCATGTCTGTTTTGAACTTCCTCAATTTCTGCTTGACGGGAGGACATGCCGGGTCAGTGGGCAATTTGTGAACCATTAAATCAGTGCTTAAACCCGGCATGTCATCATACGACCATGCAAAAACGTCTTTGAATTCAACAAGTGCTTTGATTAGTTCCTCCCTTATGTTTGGCTCAATGCGGATGCTTATTTTGGTTTCCCTGACATCGTCTACATCCCCTAAATTGACAGCTTCAGTGTCATTCAAATTGAGCTTGGGTTTCTCGTCGAACTGGCTTAATTCTCTGTTTATCTCTTCAAAGGCTTCATCCTCATCGTATTCCGATTCATCATCATAATCGACCTCTTGTACAATTAGTTCAGAATCAGATTGATTTTTTAGACTAGGTTAAAGATCCGTTGTGCATGCCATATCATTAGAACCAGTATAAAGAGAACTGTTCAGAAAGATAAAAGAAGAAAATAGAATTAAAACAAAATAAAGAGAGAAAACTTTCACTTTATTAAAATGCGGGATAACAGAGCTTCACACTTTTGCCGAATACAAAAATAAAACAAAAATTGGATTACAACCCTGGAATAATCCAGAAAACAAGAAAGAAAAATCAGAGCCCACTACCAAGACTCCTCCGGGTAGGAAGGGGAGTAGCTGTCCAATTGTTGATATTTTCCCTAGGCCCCACAAACTGTATATCTGCCCTACTGGACCCCTCTCCAGCTTCTATCACGTTGACGTCAGTGAACAACCTTTCAAAACCCTGATTCAAATCTCCATCTGACCCAATCAGTGGTCCAAAAACCTTCGGGACCGACAACCTTCTGCTACCTACTCTGACAAAGGATCTGGAGAGACGCGGAACCGGCTTGTGAAGAACCCAAACTCCCTTCTTCAACTTTCGAGCCCGTCTTACATCTGCTACTGTAGGCTTGAATCCAAGCCCAAAAGTATCCAGATTCTTGGGCAAAGAAACTGGCTGGACAATACCCTGCAGATCAACCCCCAAACATTTTCCTGGTACAAACCCGCTGTTTAACATATCCGAGGCTATCATGAAAGTGGCCGCTGCGATTCTGGGCAGTGGAAGGTCCTCGCCTTCAGAAATTTTGTCCAATTGAGACTGCATAAAAAATCTGGTAAACCCATGGACCTTTGTTGTCATCAGTTTCTATGAAGGGCACAATGGCATCACCCACAGTGCTTGTACTGTCATCCCCGTGCACCACTATCTCCTGCCTGTCCCACTCAAATTTCACCATCTGGTGCAGTGTAGAAGGCACTACTTTGGTGGCATGGATCCAGGGTTGCCCCAATAGAAGATTGTATAATACTGCCACGTCTACCACTTGGAATTCCATGGTGAATTCCACTGGACCAATGGTCAATTCCAGTATGATATCACCCACCGTGTCAGTATCACCCCCATCAAAACCTCGGACGCAGACGCTGTTCCTATGAATCCGGTCATTATCAACCTTCAGCTTGTTTAGAGTAGTCAAAGTACAGATGTTGGCGCTTGACCCATTATCAGTCAATACTCGGGTGACCATCGAGTCTTCGCACTTCACGGTCAAGTAGAGGGCTTTGTTGTGTTCTGTACCCTCTACCGGCAATTCATCATCAGAAAACGTCACTCGGTTTACCTCGAAGATTTTGTGCACTATCCTCTCCAAGTGGTTTACAGAGATTTTATCCGGAACATGGGCCTCGTTCAGGATTTTCATCAGTGCCTGACAGTGATCGCTGGAATGGATCAACAAGGATAACAACGAACTCCGTGCCGGGGTCTTTCTTAACTGCTCCACAATGGAGTAGTCATGTGCCTTCATTTTCTTCAAAAACTCCTCAGCCTCTTCCTCTGTCACGGGTTTCTTTATCACCGTTGGGTTGGACCTTCTTAACTCTACGGGAGTAAAACACCTTCCCGAACGAGTTAACCCCTGGGCCTCACATATTTCTTCCACAACCTCCTTCCCTTTGTACATTACCATCGCTTTATTGTAGGTCCATGGCACGACTTTCTCACTGATTATCGGCATATGCATTACTGGCCTGATAACAACTGGTCCTATGCATGCTGGCTTGCTTGGTACCCCTTGCACCGTTACTTTGAGCGGCTCTGGATTCTTTGCACCAACAGACGAACTCTTCCCCATTACTACCACTGGCTTGACGTCTACCTTTTCCAACTGTACCACCTCTTCTCCATCGGTCTACTTTTCTTTTGGACTGGCACGGATCATCATCACTGTTTGTGAGGGTTTCTTTAGCTCCCCTCCTTCGTGCACAAGTTCGATCATGTTGGTTTCATGGTGTGCTGGTAACGGGTTCTGATTGATGTTGGGTGCCTCTAGTGTCTGAACCTCAATCTTATTGGTGTCAATAAGATTTTGCACTGCATGTTTCAACTTCCAACACTTCTCAGTATCATGTCCAGGAGCCCCCGAACAATATTCACAGCTTACCGAGTGGTCCATATTTTTGGGAAGGGGATTTGGCAATCTGGGTTCAACAGGACTCAACAAGCCTAACTGCCTTAATTTGTGGAACAGAGCAGTATAGGTTTCTCCCAACTCAGTGAATGTTCTTTGTCTCTGCACCCCTTCATTTCTGAAAGCCTGATTCCCACGGAAACCTGGCCCTGAAGGGTTCCTGTAGGCCCTTGGTGGTGGATATGTGTTTCATGGGGGTGGATATGTATTCTGTGGAGGTGGGTAGGTATTTTGGGGAGCCGGCGCGCGCCATTGCAGGCGAGCCGGAGGCTGGGTATATGTCTGGGCCTGATGGACGGAGAAATGTGGTTCTTGTGGAAGGTAGTATGGCTGTGGAGGGTAATTTGGAGTGTGTGGGTAATTTGGGTGATGGGGTCTGGATTGGTAGTGATGGGAAGGAATGTGAGACGGTCAGGGTGATGGGGTCTGGATTGGTAGTGATAGAAACCAAATTCCTAGAAGCTTTCCCCGGGCTTCTTCTCAAGTTTTAGCAATGTGAGACGGTCAGGGATGATCTCAAGGTTGTACTGGAAGTGGCCTGCAAATGCTTGTGCTAGATCTTACCAGGTGTACCACCTGCTAGGATCCTGTCTTGTGTACCATTCCAGTGCAGATCCACTTAAACTCTGACCAAAATAAGCTATCAGCAGCTCATCTTTCCCACCTGCTCCTCTCATCTTGCTACAAAAACCTCGCAAATGTGCCATTGGATCACTGTGTCCCTCGTATAGGTCAAACTTTGGCATCTTGAACCCTGCCGGCAATTGAACGTCGGGGAACGGGCACAGATCTTTGTAGGACACACTGACTTGGTTGCCTAACCCATGGATATTCCTGAAGGACTGCTCCAAGTATTTAAATTTTCGAAGCACTTCGTCCTGGTCTGGGTTCTTAGTCGGCTTTTCAGTCTCTACCGTGACCTCGAAATGGGGATTATAAGTATGCGGCTCGGGTGCTTTGAATGTAGGTTCAGGAGGGTAATATTGGTTATCGTGAGCCTGAAACAATGGCTCACTGGATGATCTTTGTAGCGTGGCTGGTGGGGGTGCCACGAAAACAGGAACATTTGGTGGATGAGGGTTCTGATTGGGTGGTGGAACTTGGGGATCATAGGGATTTCTTCCTGGTAGTAGTGGTGACTTGGGAAGCTTGTCGACGGGACGTAGGGAGGGTATTCCGGCGTGTGTCCTGGTGGAAGAGTAGGAGTAACGGGTGGTTCAGGCCCCTTTTGTAACTTGCCAAGGCTAGCTGCATTTCGTTCATCTCCAGTCTCATTTTTTTCCATTTTTTCCATTGCCTCCTTCAGCATCTGATTTTCCGTCTTTTCCTCCTCAACACTGTTTTCTGAGTTAGTCATGCTTTTCGGTATGGGCCCTTTTGATCTTGTTTGATAATGGTATGGTGCCAGTACGTTCTAAGCTAACTGTTTGAAACTGGAAAAACAACAAACTTGTCAGCGTTAGAGTTTTAACACGTATTGCAATTGCACGTAGGGGGATGCAATGTTCCTAGGCAGTTCAACCATTTCTAACATGTCTTTGCTCTGACCACATGCATCATCCCGACTTATTTTATTTGTGCCTCTTTCAAGTGTTTCTGAAACCCTCCATTTATTTCCTTTTTTTTTCTTCTTCTCCTTTTTTCTTTTTTATTCTCTGACTCTTTTCTCTTTTTATTTTTTAGTGGTGGTCGAATCTTATGGGGATTGCCTACGTATCATGTCCCCGCATGAATCAGACCGTGCGTAGTTCTTCCATGTGAAGTACGTGGTAAAAATATTTTTCACACAGACCACTACTTTTATTAAACCACTTGAACAAACTTTAAAGAAGAATCAAACAAAACTTAAATAATTGACTGACAGACTCAAAAAAGATTAAAAATACATCAATGCTTTAAATTTCCCTGTGGCCCGTGAGACATCATTTGGCCTTACTGCGGGCCTTGATGCGAGATCCCTTTGCAACCCTTTCAGTTCTTCCATGATCTGGCGAACATAAATCATTATCGCAGCAAAGAAGGTGGTACAGGTCATATCCTCACATGCTAGGAACTTCATGGTGATGTAGTGCCTGATATCTTTGATTCTTCTCCTGATTTTGTCCCTTTCCATAAGCAATTGCTCTATTCGTTGGTTCCGCATCCCCAACACTCGAGCGTTGTGGAAGAGTTGATCTTGAAACTCCTGCATCTGCTTTTCCATTCGTGCCATTAGGTCATAGCAGCGCTCCCTATCTGTCCTGGCATCTCGGGCTTGCCTGACCACCTTATCTTCGAGATTGATTATTCTTTCTCTCAGGATGGTGATTGTCCCCTCGTAATCTCTCTTTATTTGCTACATATGAAGTGCCCGCTGCTCTACCCCCTTGTCCATCTTGCCCATATCCTTGTCAGAGTGGCTTCCGATTTTTTCAAGTCCTCTTGACATTCGAGGGCTTTCTTTTCCAGACTGTTTATGAGTTCTTCATCAGCCCGACTCCTTCTTGATTTTTTTGCAGTTGTCTTCATCTTTTGAATCTGGGCTTGGAGTGCTTGCTTCTCTTGTACCCAATTAACCCTTTCCTGCTCGAAATCAGCCTGTTGTATGTCCATGGCCGCTTCCAGTATTCCTTTATCCTCCTGTAAGGTGTTAATACGAGATTGGAATTCTCGTGTCACTTCCCTTTTAGCATTCCTAACTCTGGACTCTATCTCCTTTTCCCAACCGACTGCACACTTTACGGACCTTTCGGGTCTTTGCTCGGGTATTGCCTGGTTGTGGAACCACTCGAGGTATGCAAGGCTTACTTCCCCTCGTTCCCGGTCTGCTACCATTTCATCCATATCAGAAAATCGACTACCAAACCAAACCTTTTGTGCATAAGATTCTTTTGGGGGCTCCTTTTTTGTGAATTCCCATACGAATGGACGCATGTCCTCAGACGGGGGCCTCTTTTGTTCTCTCCCTAGCTGATGCATGACGCATAATGGTGCGTATGGCTGGAAACCCCTGAAACCCATGAGTATGTAGAATGGGCGATATATCGACATTTGCATGACCTTAGCAGAAGGGAACCAATAATAGTTCCAAGTGAGTTTATCCGCCTCTAACGAACCAAGTAATTCCCACCATGCCCTCACTCCATTTGGAAGATTACAGCTTGCAGCCCTGCTTGGATGGCAACGAATATAATTCAACCAATTTTCCTTGAAATTTATCACTATCGGGTGATGATAAAGATGCTCTATGAACCACATTTGCAGCAAAATGTTGCATCCTTCGAAGTAATCTCTACCTTCCTGGCATTGGGTTAATGCTCGAAAAATGTCCCCCAAAATCATAGGAAGAATGGTATGCTCTTCGCTACTTTGTAAATACGAGACTACTGCCGATAATCGAATTCTGATGCGCCCATCACGCTCTGGAAAGACCATGGTCCCTAGAAACGAAATCATGAATGTAAAGATTCTCAAGTCCCTCCAAGCGTCGTAACTTAGCTGGTTGACGAATTCCGTGATTGAGAACTTCTCAAATCCTTTCCCGTCCCCAAACCTGTCATAGAAGTATTCCAATGGAACCCAGCCTTCGTTTAAGCAACCCATTGGGATTCGACGAAGGCATAGTTTCTTCAAAAAGTTGTTCACGCCCACTTTCCTTGGAGCGGCAGGCTTTTTCCTATGAAGGTCTCTCCCGAATCCCGTGAACCCACCTAATTCTTCCAATGTCGGTGTCATTTCACAATTTTTGAACCTGAAGACATTGTTTGTTGGGTCCCAAAAACCCACAAATGCCTCAATCAAATCCCTATTAGGCTGAATTCCCATGATGTTTGTGAGGAACTTGAGGTGTTTAAATACTTGATTTCGTTCCCATGTAGCAAAACTAGCCCACCAATTACAGAGACTGCTCGGGGTCTTATCTCGGATCATGAACATAGGAGGCGCCTCATCCCTTGCCCTTTTCTGGCCACTTCTTTGCGGAGAAATCATGATGATCCTAAAATAAAAAATAAAAAATTAAGACTCTCCTAAACTATATACAGACTATGATTATTTTTGTTCTTTTTGTATGAAGAGAAAATCATCATTGCTTCTTGCCATTTTATAAAAATATCTGGTCTTGTCAATACGACCTTTCAACACTTGAAGAAGATTTAAAGGCTGTGTTTTGCTAACCGAAAAAAGTTTTAAGAAATGACTATAGGTAGCTGTTCTTGCAAAACAGCCCTCCGGCGCCCTTTTGTAGGCGTTTGGCTAATTTATCCAAGAATGGCATTACCTTCACTGATGACAAAACAAAGACATTTATTTACCCCTAAATTTAATATTTTCAAAATAGTTGAGCCCGATATGGGTTGGCTACGTATCCCACATCCGGTGAGAATCAAACTTGCGTAGTTCAGCCAGACCTGGCGAAAATAAAATCAACTATTTTTTCAAAAAGGAAAATAGAAAAGTCTGTGTTATCATTTTCAAATCCTGATTCTAAAAAAACGTTTTTCTCTTCTTTTTTTTTCTTTTTTTTCATTTTCTTTAATTCTCCTCTCATTATTTAAAAAGCCGGTCAACATGCAACCTCGAAGAAAATGAATGTGCAAGTAACAAGTAAGATGCATCAGGATGGTCCTTTTCATTTCAGGTACACCTGTCCTAGACAGATCCAACCCCTGTGTTGAATCTCCAAGGTCAAATGCACGTGATGCAAATAAAACGTTCCTACTAGGGATATCCAGTTATGAGGTTTGTTCTTCTAGGTTCAAATCTTATTGGAGAAAGTATCTAGACTGGCTTACTAGAACAGACAACTCGAGCCGAGGAGGGTCAGTGTACCGGTAGCATTGCTTTCCGGCTTAACTGATGGTGCTCCCCGCCTAAAACATGTGTGACTAAAATCCATCACCGGGTGCCAAGCACCTCGGCTATCTCAAAGAAAGCAGGCTATGTCAAGAAAATGCCCTATTTTAATTTCAAGAAGACTCAGAGGGGGTGCGTGAGAAGACAATTTATATACACAGTTCAAAAATTATCAAAGCGGTAACAACAACATTTAGCACATTAGGCCCAAACATATAACAAAATCATATAAATATACAAGCCAAATACAACAAATATACCAAGCTTGAATTCTAAATCCTGAACCAAAAGTTCTGGGTTTTTTAGTCCCCATCAGAGTCGCCAGAGCTGTCACACCTCCTTTTTCAACTACCGCACCCCGCGAAGGGCGTGGTAAAGGGGAGTTTTTCCAATTAAAGGAGAATCGAAATAGGATTTATTATTAAGGATTTAGAGTCGCCACTTGGGAGATTTATGGTGTCCTAAGTCACCGATTTAATCCCGAATCGAGGAAAAGAATGACTCTGTATTACAGTCTGCGTACCAGAAATCCGGATAAGGAATTATGTTAACCAGGGAGAAGGTGTTAGGCGATCCCGAGTTCCGTGGTTCTAGAACGGTCACTCAACTGTCATATTTAGCTTATTTATCTGATTTTATACAATTATGAACTTATGTGCAAATTTTAATTTTAGCCTCTTTTATTATTATTATTATTATTATTATTATTGTCACACCTCCTTTTGGCGCTACCCCACCCAGCGAAGGGCGTGGTAAAGGGAGTTTTTCCAATTAAAGGACAAACGAAACGGGATTTATTATTAAGATTCAGAGTCGCCACTTGGGAGATTTATGGTGTCCCAAGTCACCGGTTGAATCCCGAATCGAGGAAAAGAATGACTCTATATTACAGTCCGCGAACTAGAAATCTAGATAAGGAATTCTGTTAACCCGAGAGAAGGTGTTAGGCATTCTCGAGTTCCGTGGTTCTAGCACGGTCGCTCAACTGTCATATTTGGCTTAATCATCTGATTTTTATAACGTGCTTTATGTGCCAATTTTAACTTTTAACCTCTTTTAGTATTATCATTATTATTTTTTAATAAAGACTTGCAACGCCGCGAAAATGTATTTCGGACCACACCGCACTAGTACGTTTGTGGCTTTTAACACACTTCGACTTTGTTGAGATTTGGATTTGGGTCACATAAATGTACACCCGAGTTTAAGGAAATAACTTATTAAAGGCGCGCCTAAAGCGACTAGCGTATCGTTATTTTGAGAAGGCCGTTAAATTAGCTAAATGGCATGTCCCGGAATGTAAGCATTTAAAGTAACCATCTACTGAGGGCCCCGCAATTTATGTGTTATTTGGCGAGGCTCGTCTCCTTTATTATTTAAAGGCTGATAAATTGCTTTTTGTATTTATTATTTTAAATAGAATTTGCAACGTCATGAAAATGTATTTCGGACCACACCGCACCAGTACGCCTGTGGCCTTTGACACATTTCGATTTCGTTGAGATTTGAATTTGGGTCACATAAATGTGCACCCAGGTTTAAGAATGTAATATTCATTATTCGCGCCTAAAGCTTCTACGCATTCATTAACTTCGGAAAAACCGTGATATTTACTAAA
>MU783224.1:14322-38757 GCA_026770625.1 Nicotiana glauca
CTGACCTTTCCTCGTCACTACCCAACCGAGGTTAGGCTTGGCACTTACTGAGTACCGCTGTGGTGTACTCATGCCTCTTCTGCGCATGTTTTTCATGTGCAGATCCAGGTGCTCCTAAGCAGGCGTACCATCAGTAGCTGTCAGGGAGTGTATTGGGGAATTGAGGTATACATCTGCTACGTCCGCAGATCTGCAAAGTCACCTTCTCATTTTTACCCCTAGTTATTAGATGTTATTTCGATCCTTCTTTATACTAGACTATTCTGGTGATTAGAGCAGTGTTAGATTTCTCATAGCCTGTGTTGCCCGTGAATTTCCGGGTCTTGGAGGTTACTTCAGTGTTGGTATTAAAATGTATGTGCCAGGCGGCAACCGTATACATTAATCCTGTTATTTAGTTTTGATTATAAATTTAGCAATTGTTATTACTTCCGCAATGGGTTAGGCTTACCTGGTCGCGAAGACTAGGTGCCGTCATGACGTGTTCACAATTGGTGAACTAGGGTCGTGACAGATATTCCAAAAACGGCTTTCCGAACTAGATATGGCCATTATGAATTCCTTGTGATGTCTTTCGGTCTTACTAATGCACCAACAACTTTCATGGATTTGATGAATCGAGTTTTCAAGCCATTTCTAGATATATTTGTAATTGTTTTCATTGATGATATTTTGGTTTAGTCTCGATCAGAAGCAGAACATGAGGATCATTTGCGTGTGGTGTTGCAGACTTTGAAAAATCAGAAATTACATGCTAAATTCTCCAAATGTGAATTCTGGTTGAATTCAGTGGAAGCCTTGGGCATATCATTTCCGATGAAGGTATTAAGGTAGATGGTCAGAAAATTGAAGCAGTACAAAACTGGCCTAGACCCACAACTCCCATGGAGGTTCGTAGTTTCTTGGACTTAGCAGGTTACTATCGGAGATTTATGGAGAACTTCTCTTCTATTGCTGCTCCCATGACAAAATTGACACACAAAGTCGTTAAGTTCCAATGGTTTGATGCATGTGAAAGGAGCTTTCATGAGTTGAAGAAACGCTTAACATCAGCCCATGTTCTAGCACTTCCTGAGGGATCTAAAGGTTATGTGGTATATTGTGAAGCATCTAGGCTTAGATTGGGATGTGTTCTAATGCAGCATGGCAAAGTTATTGCATATGCTTCGAGGCAGTTACGGAAGCACGAACACAATTATCCGACTCATGACATTGAGTTAGCAGCCATTATATTTGCCTTGAAAATATTGCGTCATTATCTTTATGGTGTTCATGTGGATATCTATACATATCACAAAAGTTTACAATATATATTTAAGACAAAAGGAGCTGAACTTGAGACAAAGGAGGTGGCTTGAATTGCTGAAGGACTATGATGTAGATATTTTGTACCATCCGGGCAAAGCGAATGTGGTAGCTGATGCGTTGAGTCGCAAATCCATGGGCAACTTGAAGCATGTAGAAGCTGGGAAATTAGAAATGACTAAGGAGATATATCGATTGGCCAACCTGAGTGTGCGGCTATATGATACAGGTGACCAGGGTGTAGTAGTCTAAAATATTGCGGGGTCATCACTGGTAGCTGACGTAGAAATGCGTCAATTTGAGGATGCGGAGCTAGTCAAGATTAAAGAGAGCATCCCTTTTCAGAAGAAACAGTTGTTCGAGCAATCTGATGATGGAATTCTAAAATATAAGGGCCGATAGCGTGTACCTAATGTTGGGGAGCTTCGTAAGCAAATTATGATAGAGATGCACCAGTCTCGATACTCAGTTCATCCTGGTTCAACTAAAATGTATCATGATCTTCGTCAGCTATACTGGTGGAACGACATGAAGAAAGATATAGCTACATTTATGGCTCAGTGTCCCAACTGCCAGCAGGTTAAAGTTGAACACCAGAAACCTAGAGGACTACTTCAAAATATTGAGATTCCAGCTTGGAAATGGGAATCGATTAATATGGATTTCATTACAGGATTGCCCAATTATCGCTGGAAGTTTAATTCAATTTGAGTCATTGTGGATAGGCTGACGAAATCAGCTCACTTTCTCCCAGTTAGGACCACATATTCAGCTGAAGACTATGCGAGAATGTATATCAAGGAAATAGTTCGGCTACATGGAGTTACGCTTTCTATTATATCTGACAGAGGTGCCCAATTTACTGCTAATTTCTGGAGGTCTTTTCAAGAAGGTTTGGGTACTCTTGTTAACCTCAGTACAACCTTTCATCCACAGACCAACGGACAAGCCGAACGCACTATTCAGACGCTCGGAGATATGTTGCAAGCTTGTGTCTTAGACTTCAAGGGAAGTTGGAAAGATCATTTACCGCTTATTGAGTTTGACTACAATAACAGTTATCACGCCAGTATTCAGATGGCACCCTATGAGCACTATATGGGAGGAAATGCAGATCTCCTATTGGCTGGTTTGATGTTGGCGAGAGAAAGTTGCTAGGACCCGAATTGGTACAATAATCTGTAGAAAAGGTAAAGTTGATCTAGGAAAGGTTGCGTACATCTCAAAGTCGACAGAAATCATATTCAGATAGCCGACGTCGAGACTTGGAATTTGCTGTGGAAGACTGGGTATTCTTGAAAGTGTTGCCTATGAAGGGTGTAATGAGATTTGGCAAGAAGGGAAAACTCAGCCCTAGATATATCGGGCCATATCAGATTGTTTAGAGAATTGGGCGAGTATCCTACAAACTTGACTTGCCACCGGAATTTGACGCAATCCATCCGGTATTTCACGTTTCCATGCTTCGCAAATTTTTAGGTGATCCTTCTTGCATCGGCCCTATTGAGGATATTCAAGTTACCGAGGACTTGTCATATGAAGAAATACCTGTTGCCATTCTTGACCGTCAAATCCGTAAGCTATGGACTAAAGAGGTAGCCTCAGTAAAAGTACTTTGGAGGAACAATAATGTAGAGGAAATGACATGGGAGACCGAGGAGGACATGAAGTCCAGTTACCCTCATTTATTTGAGTCTTCAGGTGGTATGCTTGAGACAAATATGGTAGGTGTTGCACAGATATCAACAATACCAGCTGAGGTAATTAAGGTATGGCTAACCTTCTTCTTCTTCTTATTATTGTATAAGTAAACGGTCATGTGGGGCCAAGTTAATGTTATTATGATGATGTGTGGCCTTGGATATGTATGTTTGGGATGATGATAGGTTTTGGATAGTCCTATATACAGGGAAAACTCTGGTGAAATTTTCATAAAAAATAAAAATAAAAAAATCAGAAGTTAAGTTAACCGCTAACATTCGAGGACGAATGTCTTTAAGGAGGGGAGAATGTTACACCTTGTGTATTCGGTATTATCATGCTGTAAAGGGGCTAATTCGATAGGAAAATAATTGCTACGAGATATTTAAATTATGTGATAGTTATACGCTAAGATTGGAAGTCATTTGAGTTGTGATTAAAAATTCGACAAAGATCGCCGCAAGTTATGGGTTTTAAATTTTACTGGAATTTGAATAAAATGTTTATAAGCTTTTCTCTTAATATACTAGGAGTTATGGTGTGTTCTACCTACCGAATCGAAGGACTATGAGTCTAGTTTCCAACGCAACAAACCATTTATTAATACGACTTCGGAATAGAGAGATATTAATATTTTCGTACAGGGGTGCACACTGTTACGGGAACAGTGTGCTTAGCGGGTTTAGTTAAAATTTTATTATTTAAGTCGTTTTTAAAACAGAAACTCCTGCGTTTTATCCTCTCCAAAACAGAACCAAAAACCTAGGGATTTCCTCTCAAACTCCTCCCATCCATCTAGCCAAGCATAACAACAGTTTGGTCATCCTCAAGATGGAGAACACCATGGCAACTTTGGAATCGTGAATTCTTCGGTGTTTCACTTTTCATAGCAAGACTCCACCTTGAATTAATTTCGAATTTTGAGTAATTTTGATCACATAAGTATGATTTAACTTCCTCTTTGATCTTTGTAAACTTCTACCATAAGAATTCTTAAGAAATAGTTGAAATCTCTGTAGAAATATTCTTGATTTTTTTAAGAAACCTCTCTTAGTAGGACTTGGTTGTTGGGGCTGTTCTATATGATTTTATTGTGTTGTTTGAATCGGTAAAGATATGGCTAGAATCATGTCGATGAGGAGATGTAGTAAAGTAAAAATTTGATGGTGTGTTGGGTAAAATTAAACTACAAAAGGGTCTACAAATTCATGCCTGCAAGTTGTTCGCTTCAATGTCTAAATGAGGAATTATATAAGATATGAGCTTGAATTTGATAATGAATGGTTCGTATTATGTAGGAAATCATTCCTAAGGCTTTCGAGGTCTCGAAAATCGTATATAACTCCATCAACAAGGTATGTAGGGCTTTCGCTATACTTTTCGGCATGACTAGAATTCGAATAAACGTTTATCGAATTATTTCGTCGGATACGAGTTATTTCACCTTCAACTTATAAAGATGCTTAGACCTTATTCTTTCTCATAGAGTGCTTACTTCAGAGAATATCCATGAATTCTTGGGTTTCCTTGTTCCTTGCTTAAAAGGAACTAGAGCCTTTTTACTCGTTCTCATTTCGACATTCATATAAATCTTGAATAGGTAAGGTATTCATAATACATAAATCTCATGTTCTTAGTACTTGTTGACTCGTAGTTAAGAAAATTAGATATTTTAGTGATAATCATGATAGTCGGGGAATAATGATGATAGGCCACTTCGACTCTTCTTAGAATACGTCTTTTAAAGTTGGTTTTGCACTGCACTTATACAATTCATGATTTAGCATATGTATGTATTTACTTTTATCACCGAGCTGCACTATAGACGGTCAGGTATGACATATATTTTGTAACCACTGATCATTTGGGATTACCGAGCTCCACGTGGCCGGGTACGATTCTACCGAGCCTTTATTATGGCCGGGTACGTTATAGATATTATAGCCCCACAGAGGAATTTATTATTATATAATGTGATATATTACAAGTAGCGATAGTGAGCGATGATTCCACGAGCATACATTTATATCCAGGTTGAATTCTAGTTTCCTATCGAGGCTAGTTTCAGAATTCAAATTGTCGCTATATCTTTTCTCTTGTTAATTACGTTTTTCATGTTACACTTGTCGACCTACATATTCGGTACATATTTCGTACTGACGCATTTTTATGCGCTGTGTTCATGCACACAGGTTCGGATAGATAGAGCGGCGTGCCTCCTCAGTAGGACCCCCAGGATCAGCGTTGGGTTTCGCACTCCACTTCTTCGGAGTTGCTGACTTTGAGTCCATAGGTACTATTACATATGTATATGTGTAGTTTTGGGTATGTCGGGGGTTTTGTCCCACCCTCTTGAGATTGTCTTACACGCTTAGAGGCTTGTAGACTAGCGGTCATTGTATATATATATTTTTCGTATGGCCTTATCGGACTTCTGGATAGCTGTTATACTGTTGTTGCAGCCTTGTTGGCTTAGGTTATATGTATATATTTCGTGTTTGGCTCTTCTGCCTCCAGGTTATTACATTTCATATCATATCTCATGGTTGGTTCGCTCGGGCCATCGGGCATCAGGTGCCAGCCATACCTCCCAAGGTTGGGGTGTGATAAAAATCCCTTTATATATAAGTTAATTTGGACACCTAAATTCTCTTACATATAACATCCACATTAGAATCCCATGAAAAACTAAAAATGGAAAACTGAATTGCAAAAAGAAGTAGCAAGTATGGTAGCTAGTGTTCACCTGTGCAGTGAATAAAGTCAGGTGAAGCCTGTGGATAAAGTCATTTGCTGAAGACTATATAATGCACAATACAATCTTGTTTCTGTTATGGATATAGTAGATATGCCTAATAATATTTGATGATTTGAATATATTTTTGTGAATGTTATTTCATATAAATATATATGACATTTGATATTCTTTTATCATTGTTATTAATTGCTTGATTAATTTGATAAGGTCCTTGATTAAATATTGAGACTTGACATTGTGGTGGAGATCATGATAATGAGAGTGAAGTTTCTTATAATTTAATCTAAATTTGCTCTTGATCGTAGGATTATTAATTTGGATATTAGTAATCCGATTAGATCAATATATATGTGACTGTATTTATGGCATAAAGATTAGTTAATCTCATTATTAAATCACATAGATAGATGATGCATATAGAGATATGATTATTGAACCGACTCATTGGATAATTTCTAATGGTTATAATTACCATAAACTATCGATAGGATATTCTTTTGAAGAATGTGATGTAAAAATTTTCTTTGACCTGAGATCGTCATAGTAATTGACAAGTTATTTATTGTGCTTTGACACTAGATATATACCTATGTCCCTAGGGCGATAGTTGAAAGGATATTGGGTATGATTAAATACATGTAGAATTAGTGATTGATCAAGATGGAATCTGTCAACTCTTGGTAATGAGTTTAAGCTCCATGTTTTCATGAATTGTCACGACCCAAAATCTATGAAGGGTCGTGATAGCGCCGGACAGTACTTGTCTGGCAATCCAACACCAAGAAGTTAAATAAATTCCTTATTTTAATATTTTTGAAATTATTTCTTTTCCTTTTATTAAACAATAAATAATGAATTAACCGAGAAAATAATGGTGTTGTTAACAAATTCAAATACTAAATAATCCCATAGCCATCCCAGAACCCGGTGTCATAAATGCACGAGCAATTTCTAGTAAATAAAATGTAATATAATAACTATGATGAATATAAATTGGACATAAAGGAAAATACAATAATCTGAAGGAGACTCTGCTGGTTGTGGGTCGTCTCAAGATATGCAGCTCACCTAAGTCTCCGTATCAACCATGCCGCCGCGCCCAACGAGGCCACTAGACATACATGTGCCTATGCAACAAAAATGCACACCAAGTGTATTATCAGTACGACAATAACTCGTACCCAGTAAGTATCCAGTCTAACCTCGAAGAAGTAGTAACGAGAGGTCAACTTCGACATTTACTAGTAGTCCAATAATATAATCAGTCGTGGATTAGCAGCAAACTCAAGGGAATCATGTAGCAAGTAAACAATCCTTTTAATAATAAGATATATTTCCAAGTTTATATTTCCTCAACAATCAATTTATCTCAGGCCGGGGAGGCAATATCATTATTTATAATTTCAAGGCAAGCAATACAAGCATGCGCACATCATGCCGAGGTCGTACAGCCCGATCCAACATAATATTTAAACTGTGCACTGCCAGAGGGTCGAATGGCGCGAACTATAGATGCATCTATAACCCCGCTCGCAAATCATACATGCGACGCGGTCAAATATAACTAAACACATCAAACATTCAATCAAGAATTCATCACGGAAACAATTACCCCAAGAAATGGCAACTTCTCTTTACCGGTTAAGAAAATGATGTTTAATTTCTTTAGAAATTTATTTACCAATTCGATATGATTTAAGCAATTTAAATTATCAATAAGGTTACAAATATTTCAAGTCTATGCTTTCGGGTCCTTGACTATTCGGACTTAAGCATAATAGTAGCTACGCACGAACCTCGTTACCTCGTGCGTACGTAGCCCCCACGAATAGAAACACATATTTAATTATTTCACCTATGGGGATAATTCCCTCTTATAAGGTCAGAATGGAGACTTACCTCGCTCCGAAGTTCCATAACTGGTTCCCAAGCCCTTCCGACGACTCAAACCGATGCCTAAAGCTCCAAAACTAATCAATAATTATGCAAACTCATTACTATATACTCAAATACCCATTATAATCCTATTTACAATAATTTCTAACTCCGCTTGAAGAGTCGATAAAACCATCCTCGGGCTGTGCTTTGTGTTTTATGCTCTCCAGACTATATACCTATAATGCCATAACAATCTTTTCACTTAGCTTGTGTTTGACTCAGACATTATGCAATATGCAAAACGCACACAATAAATATGAACTTGCATCCCACTTAAGTTAACTGAGGTAAAAAATGCAACCTCTAAGTCTCAATCGGGGGATGCGTTTTACATCTTGACAGATTCTGACCAATGACCATGTTGCAGAGAAAAGTAAGATTGAACGTAGTCTTTACTGTACAAAAATACACCAATTATAGTCAAGATGTACCCACATTGCGATGATTAAAATCAGACTTTAAATATAAAATACAATGTTCTAATAAGCGAGAAATTGATTACCTGAAAGCTGGAAAGGCGTCGAACAAGTCTCGATCGAACTGAGAATTGAGAAGTCGAACCATATTCATCCACTGGCAAACCAACTTTTCTTCAGAAATAAAATAAAATAACAGTCACTTCAAATTAATGCGCCTTACTAACAAAAATTTCACAATATAGAAAGTTGATTTTTGTTAAAAAATTTAGTTCAAAGTAACAATACAAAACAAGTAGATAAGTCGACAAAGAGAAGAAGAGATAACTTTCTTATTTTATCAAGTGTTCAAGTGTGTTCATCTCACATTTCATGCCTCTATTTATACTACTAGTCTTAGGGTACGCGCGTTGCGCGAATAATTAAGTTGGCGACTTTTTCGAAAATCGTATAATTACTATTAAATATAATATGTTTGTATTATAAACCGTTCCATGTTACTTTATATTATATTTAGTAGTTATACAAACATGTGATATTTATTCTTTAAAACATAGTTTCAGTTGAAAAGTTTTATCTATAAACCCTTCCATTTTAATTTTTCTATTTTTCTGATTTTAATTTTTAATTCAAAGCTTCTATGTCACGACCCAAACCCCGTTCCGGTCGTGATGGCGCCTCTCGTGAAGACAAGGCTAGCCAACCAACCCAAATTGCCTTTATCAGAATTAGATAAATATGAGTAAACAGTTTTGAAGATGATTCGATATCATTACTTAGCGGAAGTACAACCCAAACACAACCCAAACCGGGGTGTCACAAGTCAAGAGCATCTATAAGAATGTAATTACATTTACAAGTCTAGAGATACGCTGAACATGAGTAATGAATAACATAGAGAGAAAACGGTGTTGCGGACGCTGACAGTCACCTCGCTAAACTCCTACAACTCTGCCTCCAAACAGCCAATACCCGCTACCGGGTAAATAAATACCTGTAACTGCACACGAGGTGCAGGGAGTAAAGTGAGTACTCCAACTCAGTGAGTAATAAAGGTAAATAACAACTGAGCAGTAAGAAATCACGTAAAGCAAACCATCATGCTGTATAGAAGCAGGGTACAACCCTTTGAGAAAACAGTAAGGCTGTGAAATCTTTGGAAATATCTTGGCTCGGTTTAAAGCTCTTTTGAAAATGATATTTTCAACAGTTACGAAAACGATTTCAAAACAGTTAGTGCTGATAAGCACAGAAAAATCCGCCCCTTGGGCACAAATACCACAGTATAATAGGTAAAAAGGCAAATAAATACGCAAGATGCGCACATAAAAGTTCGCCCCTCGGGAAATATCTCAAAAAAGTACCAGCCCCTCGGGCTCACTCTCAGAACAGTATCATATAGTAACTACTGCGGCGTGTAGCCCGATCCACATCTCGCTGCGGCGTGCAGCTCGATCCATATATCGTCGACGACGCTCACTGGGGGTGTGCAGACTCCGGGAGGGGGCTCTTACGACCCAAGCGCAATACCAAGCCACCTCGTGGCATATAAAACAAGGCCTCAAAGCCTTCTCACATCACACTCGAGGCCTGAAAGCCTCATCACAATACACTCGAGGTCTGAAAGACTCCTCACATCACTCAACATATCCTCACATATGGCCCTCGACCTCATTGAGTCCAAAAAACATCATAAGCCCCTCGGGCATCAATAAAATAGTAGTGCTCAGCCCAAACAACAGTAAAAATATCATTTAAGTCTCCAAAGTTCAATTAAAACGGCTGAGTTTGTAAAACAATATAATCAACAGGACTGAGTTCAAGTAGTATGTCAAATAGTAAGGAAACAGAGAAATCCCCGAAGGGTTCAAATAATTCTCACGAAGCCCAACTATGGCAATCAGCCCAATTCATGATAATGTCAAATAAGTTTCAGTCAAATATACAGTAAAATCATCAATCGGGACGGACCAAGTCACAATCCCCAATGGTGCTCTACCCCACGCTCGCTATCCGGCATGCAAGTCACCTCAATATAGCACTACGGTGTGCAAATCCAGGGTTTCAAACCCTCAGGATAGGGATGTTCATAAAAATCCGAAAACCCGAACGAAACCGAAAACCAAACCTAACCGACCAAAAAAACCGATACTTTTTTGTTTGGTTTGGTTTTGGATTTGAAATTTAAAAGCCGATCAAATTTGATTTGATTTTAGTTTTAATTAAACAAAAACCGCACCAAACTGAATATTGGAGTAGATATTTTAAATTTATTATTATAACTATACATATGTATATTTTTATATAAAGCTTTAAAAATTTTATAGTAAATATTAATCGCTTGCAATTTTAGTACAGTTCTTTACCTTTACATTCTAATTTAATTGTTAGTTTTCTTTTGTTAAGTGTAAGAATCTATTTCGTATTAAAAATAATATATTTTTAATTGAGTCCTTAAATTATTCATCACTATTTGATTCAATTATCATCAATATATCTTGCTAAATAATAGATTTCAAAAGGGGCAATTGATTTGATAGTGTTACGTTGAAAATGTAGTCGCCAAAATGTATATTTGGTAGTATATGTCTTATATTTAAGAAAAAACCGACAAATAACCGAAAAAACCAAAAAACTGACATAAACTGAATCGAGAAAAAAACCGACTTAATTGGTTTGGTTTGGTTATAATATTTGAAAAACCGACTTAGTTGGTTTGGTTTATTTTTAGGGAAAATCGATCCAAACCGAACCATGAACACCCCTACCTCAGGATATCATTTACAATCATTACTCGCCTCGAACCGGTGAAATCTCTAGCTCACGACGCCTTTGCCCCTCAATTCGGTATCCATACGCGTCGAATCTATCCAAAATCACAATGAACACGTTACAATAGGCTAAGTGAACATAACCCCATCGAAAAGACTCAAAAAATATCGAAATTCACAAAATTTGCAAAACCCGAGCCCCAGGCTCACTTCTTGAAAAATCAAAAAATTAACGGCATCGGATTGCTTATCTCCTCACGAGTTCATACATACCAATAACTCTCAAATCCGAGCTCAAATGGCCCTTCAAATTCCAATTTAAAATTCAACAACTCAAGCCCTAGTTCTTCCCATTTTAGCCAAGTTTGAATTTCAAAGTTAATTTCACATAATAATCGTGTTTTTAGTTCATAGGACTTACCTCCAATCAATCCTAGTCAAAATCCCCTTCAATTTCTCCCAAAAAGCTCCCAAGGTCGATAAAAAATGGTGAAAATAAACCTTAGATCGCGGAACAAAATGAGCTTTGAAAACCCTTCGCTGAACAGGCATTTTCGCATATGCGGTTGCCTTACCGCATTTGCGACCACCGCATTTGCGGTTCTACCTCCACTTCTGCGGATCTTCATTAGGTCCAGGAGTGCTTTTGCGGTCAAGTACCCTTTTGCGGACCCCGCTTATGCGGTCAAACATCCGCTCCTGCGGAACTCCTCTAAAGCTTGCGGACCGCTTCTGCGGTCAATGTCCGCACCTGCGGACACCGCACCTGCGGAATTAATCTGCTTCTGCGGAATTCTCCAATTGGCCAATCTTCGCACCTGCGACCCATACTTCGCATCTGCGGAACCGCATCTGCGGCCCCTTTTCTGCAGATGCGGAAATACCAGATATCAACAACACTCGCAATCTCACAAGTTCAAAATTCATCCCGATGGCCATCCGAAATTACCCCGAGGCCCCCGGGACCTCAACCAAAAGTGCCAACCCATCCTAAAACGTTATTCAAACTTGCTCCAATCATCAAAACACCACAAACAATACCAAATCCATCAAATTACATCGGATTCAAGCTTAAGTTCTTCTAAAACTTCCGAATTACGCATGTGATGAAAAACCTGACCAAAACACCTCCGAATCACCTGAAATTTTGCACACACATCCCAAATCACCTAACGAAGCTACTGCAACTCTCAGAATTCCATTCCGACCCTCGGATCAAAATCTCACCTATCAACCGGAATTCGCCAAAACACTAACTTCGCCAACTCGAGCCTAATTCTACACCAGACCTCCAAAATTACTTTCGATCACACTCCTAAGTCACAAATCATCCCCCGAAGCTACCGAATCATCGGAATTCATATCCGAGCTCTCTAACACAATAGTCAACATCCAGTTGACTTTTTCAAAACAAGCATCCCTTAAAGAGACTAAGTGTCTCATTTCCTTCTAAAATCGACCCAAATTACCTCGTTCACACAAGACACTAATAATGAAGCATAAAGAAGCAGAGAATGGGGAAAATGGAGCGGTAATCCATGAGACGACGGGTCGGGCGTCACATCCTCCCCAACTTAAACCAACGCTCGTCCTCGAGTGTGCCCAAAGTTGTTCTAAAAGCCAACCAATAGCTGAATAACCTTACCAAGCGCAAACCCGGGGTTGATCTCACATCACCCTATCTCGCATAGGTCCGATAACACAACATAGCTGAAATTTCACAATCCATCTAGTCCATAAACCATAGAACTACATTGCACTTTCCGAAATCATACACAAGATCAGAACATCACATCTATACTCAGAATAAGCCCGAACCAGCTGTAATAACCCATACCTGCAACCTCAGGTGCAATTATATGATATACCACATAACGCAAACACTCGAAACTATAACTTCTATTTATAGTAAATGCATATAACAACCGAATATCGATAGGAAACCTCTAATCAACTAAAGTCTCATTCCAACACTTTCACATACTGCTAATGATAAAGGAACACGCAATAAATCATCACCATTTCCTCAGGTCAACCATTCATGAAGTCACTTCCCTTTTTGGCTAATACCACAGCAGATTTCCAAGCCGAACCTCGATATTATCCTTCCAACAAGCTGAAATCAAATCCGTTTGTATTGATTAATGACCCCAACGATCACCTCGAATCCAACACACCATTCTGGTGACAAGACACATCAATGCAGGCCTAAGCCACAACTCGCATAATTCTCGCATCGGTAAGAAACGGTCTGAACATACTCAAATCATGAAAATGACCCCAAATGAAAGAGCTATACCTCAAGCTCATCAGTACCATCACAACACAAAGTTGAGACCCTGTCTCACATCATAGATATAGAACACATGAATCTACCCCGAAAGGTCATATCCCCATATAGCCTCGCTACATTGCGCGATCCTATCCAAACACCGCTTCACATGGAACACCTCCAGTCACTATGCTTAAAATCGACAGCCATGCACAATTTGATGTCTAGAACCAATGCAAATCATTACATCTGCAGTGAAACAAATAACATACGCCACGCAACCTGATAAGATATAATCGATGCGCCGTTCACTGAGCAACGCTCAATCACTCTTCCCACTCGAATTCCACTAAGAGACCCCAATTGAACCACACCACATGTGTCTATAACCAACAATTCATAACATCTCACAACACATAAAGGTAACTCATAGATCTCCCCAGGTCTCTAATAATCTCAACAACGCTCGAATCAATACCTCCCTCAACAATGCCATTCAGAGCCCACCAAGCCGACTCAAGATAGAACACTCACTCACAAAACCCCAAATAAGAAAGGCAATCCTTCCCAGCCGCCCGCTAGGTCTTCGAAATATAAAAATCGCCAATAGGACATAATCCAGAGAACATCGCCACCTAACCTGTGGCATTTCCCGACATAGCCATCTGTGCCTTCTTATCGCATTAGTATAGAATAATACAACACGGAAACAACGAGTCTACACCCCAATATCATATCCAAAACCTAACATACCAAGCAAAGAAAGATCCACTCGGGCCTCCAAATCTTGGTAGTCACTAAATAGTACTGATACACACGATCAACAATCACGACATAGCCTGAATATGAGAACTTTCGTCTCCACGTCCATACGATACATGAATCACCATATCCTATCCCAATTTTGCCGTCTGAATATATGCCACACCTCTAATACCCAATCATTCCACGTTAGATAGTCTAAAATTTCCCTGTGCCACCAAGCAACCCGAATATCACCAGTCGAACCAACAAGAAAGTGTTGCAATACTACCGAAGTATCATCAGTTTAATCACATTACCCTTTTTCTAAAACATATACTCCCGTCAAATCACTTCCAATTAACAATACCTTTTCCTTAATCATCTGAGGCTACCCGTTGCCTAAGAGTTTCATGAACTTCTTTTCAGAACTGAACTGAAACCTCATACATGCAAATCTCGATCCTCCACAACATACCGCATATACCCTACCATCCAAGGATAACAGGAAAACTTTTATCACTCTTTCGAGCCACAGACATCTACGCACTCAACTACTCAAGAACTTCCATCGATCCCATCTAGAAGAAAAATCATTACACATCTCATGTCTCTCATATTCATAGAAAATTCACATCTTCAACCACGGTAGAAATCAATAAGAACTCTTCCAATTCCGTTTGCATAAATTAAACTGCCAAGACTGAATCCTCCTAACTAGACCAAGCTAAGCAAGCCATCAAAACCTATGAGCATTGCTGCAAAATACCTGTAAGCACTCCTTACCTCGAACACATACAAAGAATTAATCATATCCTTACCATACCGATTAGGTTTACTATCAAGATACTCCATCCATCTAAATTTCCTTTTGTTTCATCCTCAACTTAATCTTTCCTCTTGCTGTAGCACTACAATTCCTCAACCCAGGCTCACTACACGAGACCCAAGCACAAGACTACTCTGTCTAAGACCCATAAGCCGCCGAATACTCTCTCAAATATTACCAGAAACATCACGCTCCCGAATACTTTAATCTGAAGAACTTCCTGCAAATCCGAATCCATTACTTTTACTTTCCTGATGCTGATACATAGAATACCATAATTAACCCAAAAATACCACAAATCTGAACCTCTTCCAATGAAAACACAGTTTCTAACCACACATGCAACTTAAAATACCCGATTGTTTCCTGCAGAATCTTGAACACATTAGAACCATTCTCTAAAGTCATTCACTCTTATTCAAACTACAAATTACCTGACCCAACGAATAGGACCACCCGTGCCTTATTGGCACTCCGATGCCGCAAAATAAAATCCTTATCCCGATACGACCAAGCAACTTCCTGCTCTATTCACCGAGTATTCTTAACCATCAACAACTTGAGACATCCTGTGATTCTCTCTCCCCATGAAGCATAATGTAGCCTTCGACAAAATTTTCCTTTACTCTAGCCATAGCTAATTCACTCGCCTGCCCCAAACTGGAACCAACATAGTACCTAACCGTGCAATCAACTGCTCACAGCAGACTCCCCCACTTGGCTCAAAGCGATAGATCAAGATACACTCAATATCCTATAACACTTTTACTCTATTGATGCCACCATATCATAGTGAGATTTAACTCAAATCATTTATAAGTATTGAAAACACAGGTCATCCAGTGATGTAATCTTCTGCAAAATCTCGCACTCATCCCCACAATAGTCAAGCCCACTCTCTTAAACAATCCGAAGTCTCAAATTTTAACACGTACCCTTCCATTACACATGAGATCTTCTAACATACACATAAGGATCACACCACTTCGGATAACTCCGCAGATTACCTATCTGCTTCGCTTCAATATAACATTTCAATATACCTTCCATTGTCATACACATTACACAACCACTTAGTCTTCCTGAGTCTGAAATCATACCGTAACATGAAATTTACTTCACTCCCATCTCGGAGACACAAAAAGATTCTTCACGTGCCTATAACTCGAAGCTACACATCCAATCATAATGGAATCATACACTTAATAGTTCATTTATCATCCAACAGACCTTCCTCGTTACTTTCAAGTCATATAGATTCATTTTGCAGTACTAACATACTCATCACGTAGTTATCCAGCAATCATTCCCACTAATAGGGACAATACCAAACATACAGGTTCAACACACTCGCTCACACAATCAGCACCTCGGTGCTCAAGCCATAGGCAAAGATCCGACCTTAAGTCCTCCAGACCGGCTCAACATCAAACTCACAGAGATCACATCTCGCACTTTGATCGGGGAACCACAAGCTATCAAGGCACATCTGATACTGAGCGCTCATGCGCGCATACAAACGTGTGGAAGGAATTTCAAGAGTTTCTTTTCAAGCTGAATCAAGGACGCACGATAAGAATTCAAGAAGGTGAAGTTTTCCTAAAGGTTTTGCAGCCTCTCGAGGATAAATACAGACGTCTCCATACCGATCCGCGAGACTCTCTAAACCTGCTCATGACTCGTGAGACCTAGTAACCTAGGCTCTGATACCAACTTGTCACGACCCAAACCCCGTTCCGGTCATGATGGCGCCTCTCCTGAAGACAAGGCTAGCCAACCAACCCAAATTGCCTTTATCAGAATTAGATAAATATGAGTAAACAGTTTTGAAGAAGATTCGATATCATTGCTTAGTAGAAGTGCAACCCAAACACAGCCCAAACCGGGGTGTCACAAGTCACGAGCATATATAAGCATGTAATTACATTTACAAGTCTAGAGATACGCTGAACATGCATAATGAATAAAACAGAGAGAAAACGGTGCTGCGGGCACTGGCAGTCACCTCGCCAAACTCCTACAACTCTGACTCCAAACAACCAATACCCGCTACCGGGTAAATAAATACCTGTAACTGCACACGAGGTGCGGGGAGTAAAGTTAGTACTCCAAATCAGTGAGTAATAAAGGTAAATAACAACTGAGCAGTAAGAAATCACGTAAAGCAAACCATCATGCTGTATAGAAGCAGGGTACAACCCTTGGAGAAAACAGTAAGGCTATGAAATCTTTGGAAATATCTTGGTTCGGTTTAAAGGTCTTTTGAAAATGATCTTTTCAACAGTTACGAAAATGATATCAAAACAGCTAGTGCTGATAAGCACAGAAAAATCCGCCACTCGGGCATAAATACCACAGTATAACAGGTAAAAAGGCAAATAAATATACAAGATGCGAACATAAAAGTTCGCCCCTCGGGAAATATCTCAAAATAGTACCAGCCCCTCGGGCTCTCTCTCCGAAACACTCTCAGAACAGTATCATATAGTAATCACTGTGGCATACAGCCCGATCCACATCTCGCTGCGGCATGCAGCCCGATCCACATCTCACTGCGGCGTATAACTCGATCCATATATCGTCGACGACGCTCACTAGGGGGTGTGCAGATTTCGGGAGGGGCCCCTTACGGCCCAAGCGCAATATCAAGCCACCTCGTGGCATATAAAGCAAGGCCTGAAAGCCTTCTCACATCACACTCGAGACCTGAAAGCCTCCTCACAATACACTCGAGGCCTGAAAGCCTCCTCACAATACACTCGAGGCCTGAAAGCCTCCTCACATCACTCAACATATCCTCACATATGGCCCTCGGCCTCACTTAGTCCAGAAAACATCATAAGCCCCTCGAGCATCAATAAAATAGTAGTGCTCAGCCTGAACAACAGTGGAAATATCTTTTAAGTCTCAAAAGTTCAGTTAAAACGGCTGTGTTTGTAAAACAGTATAATCAACAGGACTGAGTTCAAGTAGTATGTCAAATAGTGAGGAAACAGTAATAAAATCCCCGAAGGGTTCAAATAATTGGCACGAAGCCCAACTATGGAAATCAGCCTAAATCATGATAATGTCAAATTAGTTTCAGTCAAATACATGGTAAAATCATTAATCGGGATGGACTAAGTCACAATCCCCAATGGTGCTCTACCCCATGCTCGCTATCTGGCATCCAAGTCACCTCAATATAGCACTACGGTGTGCAAATCCGGGGTTTCAAACCCTCAGGATATCATTTACAATCATTACTCACCTCGAACCGGCAACATCTCTAGCTCGCGACGCCTTTGCCCCTCAATTCGGCCTCCACGTGCGTCGATCTATCCAAAACCACAATGTACACATTACAATAGGCTAAGGGAACATAACCCCATCGAAAAGACTCGAAAAATATCGAAATTCACAAAATTTGCAAAATCCAAGCCCCGGACCCACTTCTCGAAAAATCAAAAATTAACATCATCGGATTCCTTATCTCCTCACGAGTTCATTTATACCAAGAACTCTCAAATCCAAGCTCAAATGGCCCTTCAAATTCCAATTTAAAATTTCAACAACTCAAGACCTAATACTTCCCATTTTAGCCAAGTTTCCATGAATTTCAAAGTTAATTTCACATAATAATCGTGTTTTTAGTTCATAGGACTTACCTCCAATCAATCCCAGTCGAAATCTGTACCCAAAGGGTCATCACCGGATTTCTCTTTTTTCCGTGCTTTCGAGGCCTTGAAAACCTCACTTTTAGTTGCCTCAATTTTCGTGCGCAGTCCGGGCGCGTAGCCGGAAAAATTATATGTTAAATTCTGTGAAAAATTTCAAAATGTGACTTTAAAATGATTAAAGTTGACTTCGGTCAACATTTTTGGAAAACGGACCCGGGCCCATGATTTGACGGTCCCGGAGGGTTAGTAAAAAAATATGGGACTCGGGCATGTGCCCGGAGCCGAAATCCGAGGTCTAGAGCCCGAGAAAAGAATTTTTCTGTGAAATTAGTTTTTTGAAATTATTAAGGAAAATAGAAATGAAAATTGATTAAAAGACTGTGATATCGGGCTCGTATTTTGGTTCCGACGCCCGGTACAAGTCTTACATGTGATTCAAGCGCTTTCTGTAAAATTTGGTTGAAATCGGACGTCATTTGACGTGTTTCGGACTATAAGTTCCAAATTTTAAAGCTTATGAAGTTTAGAAGAAAATCATGTGTTTTGAGGCGTGATTCTATGCATATGATATTATTTTGGCGATTTGATCACACGAGTAAGTTCGTACGATGTTTTTGAGGTTGAGTGGATGTTTGGTTTGGAGCCCTAGGGGCTCGGGTGAGTTTTGGATAGGCATCGGATTGCATTTTCCATTATTTGAAAATCTGGTATGCTGGCTTCTGTGATTTTTACAAATGGTAAGGGAGGACTCGCAATTGATAGCTCGCAAATGCGAGCATTGCTTCGCAATTGCGAAGTCTGGGAAATTCGGGCACTATCGCAAATGCGATGGTTTAGCTCGCAAATGCGTAGGGGGAAGGTTCGCAAATGCGATACCTCCAATCGCAAATGCGGAACCCCGTCTTTTTGCCTAAGTTCGCAAATGCGAACAAAAATGTCGCAATTCCCAAGCCTACAGGGTTCGCAATTGCGAACCCAGCTTCGCATTTCCCATATCCGCAGCCCAGCAAATTTTATACTTAGCTGAATTTTCATCACTTTTCACCATTCTTTCAAAACCCAAACGCCATAGGCGATTTTTCAAGAGTAATCTTCATCCCAAATCATTTGTAAGTTGATTTTTACTCAATTCTTTCATTCTTTAACATCATTAAACATGTTTTCCACTTGAAATCAAGGATTTTCATGGGTGAAATTGGGGATTTTGGGTAGAACCTAGGTTTTCTTAAATTTGGGGATTTGGACCTCAATTGAGGTTCGATTTCAAAACAAATCATAGATATGAACTCGTGGGGGAATGGGTAACCGGGTTTTGGTCCAAACCTCGGGTTTTGACCACGTGGGCCCGAGGGCATTTTGGGAATTTTTAGCAACACTTTGGAAAATTCATTCTCATGCATTCAAATTGATTCAACTAGCATTTGTTAATACATTCAAGTGATTTGTGACTAGATTCGAGCGGTTTGGTGGTGAATCCGCGAGGTAAAGCGATAGTTGAGGATTAAGTGGATTTCAAGGCTTTGAAGTAAGTATTTGATTTAACCCTAGCTTGAGGGAATAGGAGTTGAGTCTTGTTGCTAATTGCTAAATGATCGAGTACAATGTATAGGCATGGTGACGAGTATCTATACATTGGTGTCTAGCATGACCGTAAGTCCTTATAATGTGATTATCATGACTTGGTTGTGAATTCCGTGTTTACCGAAGGGTTCCTATATGTTGTGAATAGCATGTGAACGATGATATGATCATTTAATTCCTAGGAGCATTGGCTCGAGTTGTGATACGAATATTGAAAGTATATGAAATGACTTGATTCTTTGGAGCGTCGGCTCAAAATGGTAAAGTGGATTATAACATAAGAGAAAGTAAGAAAGAGAAAGTGCTGTTGAATATTCCCTTGTCGGGACGTTTGGTTGAACTTGTTGGTTTCTTTCCCTTGCCGGGATTTCTTCAAATACTTGCTTATTTTTTTTAATGCCCCTCAATTGTGACTGTTTGTTTTGGGGAGCCGGACTATTAAATGACATGGATCGGGTTGAACGCCGCAACAAGAATATATGAGGATCGGGTTACGCGCTGCAACATTGATAAATAATGAATAAGATGGGTCGAGTTGCACGCCGCAATAGTGGTATTGTGGATCGGGTTGCACGCCGCAACAGTTAGTGATACAAATGTGTTTATATTGAGCATTGGTTCCTTATTTATGGTGAATCTAAGCCGCTTTAGATTGTTACTCTGGATGACTGTTAATATTGTATCTCCCCATAGCATGCTTCCCCTCCCATGTTGTTAACTGCCTTGTATTCGATTTCCGCTATATATTTATAACACTGAGGCTTATGTGGTGTCCAGTCTAGCCTCGTCACTACTTCGCCGGGGTTAGCCTAGACACTTACCAGCACATGGGGTTGGTTGTGCTGATGCTACACTTCTGTGCATTTTTCACAGGTCCAGGTTCTGAGGAGCAGCAGCAGTATTAGTACGGGAGCAGGCTTTCATCTTCACGAGACCGAGGTAGCCTTGCAGGCGTCTGTAGGCCCGGCGTCTCTTCCTTATTTTCTCTTTTAGACTGTTTCCTCCTAGTTTTTGAGACAAGCAGCTTATATATTTCTTTCAGACCCTTGTATTTAGTAAATTCTTAGCAGTTCGTGAGTAATGTAGCACCAAATCTTGGGTAGAAGCTATTATTGATTATTCTGCATTTTGTTTCTGATTTATAAATCAGACTTCCGTTATTATTGTTATTATTAAATTCCATGTCCTATATTGATTCTATAATTGGTTGATAGGTTTGTTTATTAATGGGATAGTAATTAAGTTGGCTTGCTTAGCTATCACGAGTAGGCGCCATCACTACTCCGATGGTAGGAAATCTGGGTCGTGACAAAATTGGTATCAGAGCTCTAGGTTACATAGGTCTCACAACTCACGGACAAACTCGGTAGAGTCTAAGGGATCGGTATGGAGACGTCTGTATTTATCCCTCAGAGGCTACGGAGTTAGGACAAGTTTCACTTTTGTTCTTTCTTGTCGTGCGATTCTGTTTCTCAAATACCGATTGTCTTTCTACTCTGTTCTGTCGCAGATGGCGAGAATACGTGCTTCTTCTTCTATCGCGCAGTAGCCCGAGCCCCCAGCAGCAGCTCCTGCGAGGGACAGAGGCCGAGGCTATGCCAGAGGCCGAGACAGGGGCAAAGCTCAGCCCCAGGCAGCAGTCCCAGAGGTGGAGCCTCATATTGACTATGATGAGGAGGTTCCAGCCCCAGCAGCTCCGGTGGGCCCAGCTCAGGTCCCAGGAGGGGTCATGGTCACCCCAGATCTTCAGGACGCTTTAGTCAGATTGGCAGGCTTTATGGAGAGCGTCACTAGATCGGGTTTGCTTCCTGTAGCACCAGCCACTTCTCAGGCTGGAGGAGGAGTTCAGACTCTTGCTACACGTACTCCGGAGCAGGTAGCTCCCCAGGCCTATGTCCTAGTGGTCCAGCCAGCTGTGGCAGCTCAGCCAGGTATTGCATCCCAGACCGGCGATGTCTTCGGATGCTTTGTGGAGACTTGATAGGTTCTCCAAGGTCTTCACCACCACATTCAGCGGATCTTCTTCAGAGGATCCACAGGATTTCTTATTTAGCTGCCATGAGATCCTCCGGACTATGGGTATTGTGGAGACCAACGGGGTTGACTTCGCCACCTTCCGGCTTGCAGGATCCACCAAGACTTGGTGGAGGGACTATTGTTTATCTAGACCAGCAGGGTCGCCAGCATTGACATGGGATCAGTTCGCAGAGTTATTTTAGGAGAAGTTTCTCCCAGTTACTCAGCGGGAGGCACTTCACGGGCAGTTTGAGCGCCTCCAGCAGGGCTCCATGACAGTCACACGGTATGAGACGCGGTTCATTGATTTGGAACGCCATGCTATTGTTATACTCCCCACAGAGCGAGAGAGGGTGCGGAGGTTTATTGATGGATTGATTCAGCCGATCCGTCTCCAGATGGCTATGAGAGCCGGTAGTGAGATTTCCTTTCAGGAGGCGGCCAATGAGGCCCATAGAGTTGAGATGGTTCTTGCACGGGGAGGCAGTCATGGGTCAGATAAGAGGCCCCGTTATGCAGGAAGATTCAGTGGTACCTCGTTTGGAGGTAGGGATTCTTATGATAGGGGCTATCCTTTGAGGCCCTTTCAGTCAGCTCTCCAGGTCTCATGGTACTTCAGAGGGTCACGAATCTCAGCTGCATTATTCTGACCAGCAGCTTCACAGTTCCCCATCGGCACCCATCAGTGCCCCACCACTTCAGAGTTTTCAGGGTGGGCATTCAGGCTGACAGGCTCCATCACAGTCTTCTCGGCTGCAGCATTCAGGCGGGTTCTATGAGTGTGGCGAGTATGGTCATATCAGTAGGGCTTGCCCAAGGTTGAGGGGTTCTCAGTCACAGCAGTAGGGTCCTCGTCCTATGATTCAGGCAGCAGGTGACCTACAGGCCGCCCAGCCAGCTAGAGGCAGGGGTAGAGGTAATAGAGGTGGAGGTAGGGAGCATAGAGGTAGAGCTCAGACCGCCAGAGGTAAGGGACAGCCAGCAGCCGATCGTCCCAGAGACATGGTTCAGGGAGGTGGGGCCCATCCCCGGTGTTATGCTTTGTCAGCCAAACCAGAGGCTGAGTCTTCTGATGCCGTTATTACAGGTACTATTCTGGTCTGTGATAGAGATGCTTCCGTGCTATTTGACCCTGGGTCTACGTATTCATATGTGTCGTCTTATTTTGTACCCTACCTGCCTATGCCTAGTGATGCCTTGGGTATCCCTGTTTATGTATCTACACTGGTGGGTGATTCTATAGTGGTCGACCGAGTTCATCGTTCCTGTGTGGTAGAGTTTGAGGGTCTTGAGACCCGTGTTGATTTATTGCTTTTAGACATGGTGGATTTCAACGTCATATTAGGGATGGATTGGTTGTCCCCGTATCATGCTATCTTGGATTGTCACGCCAAGACCGTGACCTTGGCTTTGCCAGATTTGCCCCGATTGGAGTGGAGAGGGACACTAGGACATGCCACCCGCAGTGTTATTTCATATGTTAAGGCTCGACGCATGGTCGAGAAGGGGTGTTTAGCTTATCTGGCGTATGTTTGCGATTCCAGCGTAGAGGTCCCTTCTATTGACTCTGTTCCTATTGTTCGAGAGTTCCTCGAGGTTTTCCCTTCAGACCTGCCGGGTATGCCGCCCGACAGGGATATTGATTTCTGTATAGATCTGGCTCCGGGCACGCAGCCCATTTCTATTCTGCCGTATCGCATGGCCCCGCTAGATTTGAAGGAGTTAAAGGACCAGTTGCAAGATATGCTAGAGAAGGGTTTTATCAGGCCTAGCGTTTCTCCTTGGGGTGCGCCAGTGTTATTCGTGAAGAAAAAGGATGGATCGATGAGGATGTGCATTGGTTATCGGTAGTTGAACAAGGTGACGATAAAGAACAAGCATCCACTGCCGAGGATTGATGATCTGTTTGACCAGCTTCAAGGTGCGAAGGTGTTGTCAAAGATAGACTTGAGATCTAGCTACCATCAGCTGAGGATTAGGGTGTCTGATGTCCCTAAGACAGCATTCTGCACTCGGTACGGGCATTATGAGTTTCTGGTCATGTCATTTGGGTTGACCAATGCCCCAACAGCATTTATGGAGTTGATGAACCGAGTGTTCAGGCCCTACTTGGATTTGTTCGTGATAGTTTTTATTGATGATATTATGGTGTACTCCCGCAGCCAGGAGGAGCACGAGCAGCACCTCAGAGTGGTTCTTCAGACTCTGAAGGATAGTCAGTTATATGCTAAGTTCTCGAAGTGCGAGTTCTGGTTGAGTTCGGTTGCATTTCTGGGTCATGTCGTATCAGCAGAGGGTATTCAGGTGGACCCGAAGAAGATTGAGGCAGCCTAGAATTGGCCTCGACCAGCTTCAGCGACTGAGATTCGGAGTTTCTTAGGGTTAGTAGGTTATTACCATCGGTTCGTGGAGGGGTTTTCATCTATAGCAGCCCCGATGACCAGGTTG
>MU783224.1:40018-58771 GCA_026770625.1 Nicotiana glauca
GGAAGTGGGAGAGGATTACCATGGATTTCGTTACTGGACTTCCGATGACTCGGAAGAAGTTTGATGCTATTTGGGTCATTGTTGATAGGCTGACCAAGTCAGCACATTTTATTCTTATTGTAGCCACTTATTCATCGGAGAGGCTAGCTGAGATCTACATCCGAGATATTGTTCGCCTTTATGGGGTGCCGACATCTATCATTTCGAACCGGGGTATGCAGTTTACCTCGCGCTTCTGAAGAGCGGTTCAGCAGGAGTTGGGCACCCAGGTTCAGTTGAGCACAGCGTTCCATCCTCAGATGGACGGCCAGTCCGAGAGGACTATTCAGATATTGGAGGATATGCTCTGAGCCTGTGTCATTGATTTTGGAGGCTCGTGGGACCAGTTTTTGCCTTAAGCAGAGTTCGCCTACAACAACAGGTACCAGTCCAACATTCAGATGTCTCCATATGAGGCATTGTATGGTAGGCGATGTCGGTCTCCAGTCGGATGGTTTAAGCCGGGAGAGGCTCGGTTATTGGGTACAGATTCAGTTCAGGAGGCCTTGGATAAGATCAAGATCATTCAGGACAGGCTTCGTTCGGCTCAGTCGCGGCAAAAGAGTTATGTGGATCGTAAGGTTCGAGATGTAGCTTTCATGGTTGGTGAGCGGGTCTTGCTCCGAGTGTCGCCTATGAAGGGCGTAATGAGATTTGGGAAGAAGGGCAAGCTTAGCCCTAGGTCCAGCCCACGTGTTAGATTTCAGCACTGTCCAGTTGGACAAGGATCTGTCTTACGAGGATGAGCCGGTAGCTATCATAGACCGGCAGGTTCGGCAGTTGAGGTCGAAGAGTTTTCCTTCAATGCATGTCCAGTGGAGAGGTCAGCCTCCTGAGGCATCGACCTGGGAGTCCAAGCCTGATATGCGGAGCCGTTATCCTCATCTATTTCCCGACTCAAGTACTTCTCTCTTTTGTCCGTTTGAGAACGCACGGATGTTTTAGAGTTGGAGAATGTGACAACCCAAAGGGTCATCACCGGATTTCTCTCTTTTACGTGCGCGGTCCGGGCGCGTAGCCGGAAAGATTATATGTTAAATTCTATGAAAAATTTAAAAATGTGGCTTTAAAATTATTAAAGTTGACTTCGGTCAATATTTTTGGAAAACGGACCCGGACCCGTGATTTGACGGTCCCAGAGGGTCCGTAGAAAAATATGGGACTCGGGCATGTGCCCGGAGTCGAAATCCGAGGTCTAGAGCCCGAGAAAAGAATTTTTCTGTGAAATTATTTTTCTGAAATTATTAAGGAAAATAGAAATAAAAATTGATTAAAAGACTGTGATATCGGGCTCGTATTTTGGTTCCGATGCCCGGTACAAGTCTTATATGTGATTCAAGCGCTTTTTGTAAAATTTGGTTGAAATCGGATGTCATTTGATGTGTTTCGGACTATAAGTTCCAAATTTGAAAGTTTATGAAGTTTAGAAGAAAATCATGTGTTTTGAGGCGTGATTCTTTGCATATGATGTTATCTTGGCGATTTGATCGCACGAGTAAGTCCGTACGATGTTTTTGAGGTTGAGTGCATGTTTGGTTTGGAGCCCCGGGGGCTCGGGTGAGTTTTAGATAGGCATCAGATTGCATTTTCTATTTTTTGAAGATCTGGTATGCTGGCTTCTGTGATTTTTGCAAATGTGAAGGGAGGACTCGCAATTGCGAGCTCGCAAATGCGAGCATTGCTTCGCAATTGCGAAGTCTGGGAAATTCGGGCACTATCGCAAATGCGTAGGGGGAATGTTCGCAAATGTTATACCTCCGATCGCAAATGCAGAACCCCGTCTTTTTGCCTAAGTTCACAAATGCGAATAGAAATGTCGCAATTCCCAAGCCTGCAGGGTTCGCAATTGCGAACCCAGCTTCACATTTCCCATATCCGCAGCCTAGCAAATTTTATACTTAGCCTAATTTTCATCACTTTTCACCATTCTTTCAAAACCCAAACGCCATAAGCGATTTTTCAAGAGCAATCTTCATCCCAAATCATTTGTAAGTTAATTTTTACTCAATTCTTTCAATCTTTAACATCATTAAACATGTTTTCCACTTGAAATCAAGGATTTTCATGGGTGAAATTGGGAATTTTGGGTAGAACCTAGGTTTTCTTAAATTTGGAGATTTGGACCTCAATTTGAGGTTCGATTTCAAAACAAATCATAGATATGAACTCGTGGGGGGAATGGGTAACCGGGTTTTGGTCCAAACCTCAGGTTTTGACCACGTGGGCCTGGGGGTATTTTGGGAATTTTTAGCAAAACTTTGGAAAATTCATTCTTATGCATTCAAATTGATTCAACTAGCATTTGTTAATACATTCAAGTGATTTGTGACTAGATTCGAGCGGTTTGGTGGTGAATCCGCGAGGTAAAGCGATATTTGAGGACTAAGTGGATTTCAAGGCTTTGAGGTAAGTGTTTGGCTTAACCCTAGCTTGAGGGAATAGGAGTTGAGTCTTGTTGCTAATTGCTAAATGATCGAGTACAATATATAGGCATGGTGACGAGTATCTATACATTGGTGTCTAGCATGACCGTGAGTCCTTATAATGTGATTATCATGACTTGGTTGTGAATTCCGTGTTTACCGAAGGGTTCCTATATGTTGTGAATAACATGTGAACGTTGATATGATCATTTGATTCCTAGGAGTATTGGCTCGAGTTGTGATACGAATATTGAAAGTATATGAAATGAATTGATTCTTTGGAGCATTGGCTCAAAAGGGTAAAGTGGATTATAACATAAGAGAAAGTAAGAAAGAGAAAGTGTTGTTGAATATTCCCTTGTCGGGACGTTTGGTTGAACTTGTTGGTTTCTTTCCCTTGCCGGGATTTCTTCAAATACTTGCTTATTTTTTTTATGCCCCTCAATTGTGACTGTTTGTTTGGGGGAGTCGGACTGTTAAATGACATGGATCGGGTTGCACGCCGCAACAAGAATATGTGAGGATCGAGTTGTGCGCCACAACATTGATGAATGATGAATGAGATGGGTCGGGTTGCATGCCGCAACAGTAGTATTATGGATCGGGTAGCACGCCGCAATAGTTAGTGATACAAATGTGTTTATATTGAGCATTGGCTCCTTATTTAGGGTGAATCTAAGCTGCTTTAGATTGTTACTCTGGATGACTGTTAATATTGTATCTCCCCATAGCATGCTTCCCCTCCCTTGTTGTTAACTGCCTTGTATTCGATTTCCGCTGTATATTTATAACTGCTCAGGCTTATGTGGTGTCCAGTCTAGCCTCGTCACTACTTCGCCGGGGTTAGGCTAGACACTTACCAGCACATTGGGTCGGTTGTGCTGATGCTACACTTCTGTGCATTTTGCACAGGTCCAGGTTCTGAGGAGCAGCATCAGTATTAGTACGGGAGCAGGCTTTCATCTTCACGAGACCGAGGTAGCCTTGTAGGCGTCCGCAGGCCCGGCGTCTCTTCCTTATTTTCTCTTTTAGACTGTTTCCTCCTAGTTTTTGAGACAAGCAGCTTATATATTTCTTTCAGTCCCTTGTATTTAGTAAATTCTTAGCAGTTCGTGAGTAATGTAGCACCAAATCTTGGGTAGAAGCTATTATTGATTATTCCGCATTTTGTTTCAGATTTATAAATCAGACTTCCGTTATTATTGTTATTATTAAATTCCATGTCCTATATTGATGCTATAAATGGTTGATAGGTTTGTTTATTAATGGGAAGGTAATTAAGTTGGCTTTCCTAGCTATCACGAGTAGGCGCCATCACGACTCCGATGGTGGAAAATTCGGGTCGTGACAAAACCCCCTTCAATTTCTCCCAAAAAGCTCCCAAGGTCGATAAAAAATGGTGGAAATAAACCTTAGCTCGCGGAACAAAATGAGCTTTTAAAACTCTTCTCTGAACAGGCATTTTCGCATCTGCGGTTGCCTTACCGCATTTGCGACCACCGCATCTGCAGTTCTACCTCCGCTTCTGCGGATCTTCATTAGGTCCAGGACCGCTTTTACAGTCAAGTCCCGCTTCTGCGGACCCCGCCTATGCGGTCAAACATCCGCTCCTGCGGTACTCCTCTAAAGCATGCAGATTGCTTCTGCGGTCAATGTCTGCACCTGTGGAATTAATCCACTGCTGCGGAATTCTCCAATTGGCCAACCTTTGCACCTGCGTCCCATACTTCGCATCTGCGGAACCGCATCTGCGGCCCCTTTTCCGCAGAGGCGGAAATACCAGATATCAGCAACACTAGCAATCTCAAAAGTTCAAAATTCATCCCGATGGCCATCCAAAATTACCCCGAGGCCTCCGGAACCTCAACCAAAAGTGCCAACTCATCCTAAAACGTTATCAAACTTGTTCCAATCATCAAAACACCACAAACAACACCAAATCCATCAAATTATATTGGATTCAAACCTAAGTTCTTCTAAAACTTCCGAATTACGCATGTGATCAAAAACCCGACCAAAACATCTCCGAATCACCTAAATTTTGCACACACATCACAAATCACCTAACGAAGCTAATACAACTCTCGGAATTACATTCCGACTCTCGGATAAAAATCTCACCTATCAACCGAAATTCGCCAAAACTCTAACTTCGCCAACTCGAGCCTAATTCTACACCGGACCTCCAAAATAACTTTCGATCACACTCATAAGTCACAAATCATCCCCCGAAGCTAACCGAATCATCGGAATTCATATCCGAGCCCTCTAACATAATAGTCAATATCCGGTTGACTTTTCCAAAACAAGCCTTCCTTAAAGAGACTATCTAAAATCGACCCAAATCAACTCGTTCACACAAGACACTGATAATGAAGCATAAAGAAGCAGAGAATGAGAAAACGGAGCGGTAATCCATGAGATGATGGGTCGGGCCATCACATTCTAAAAGCCTCTTAATCTGATAGTTAATGTCTATTTTCTATTGTTGTTTGAAACATATTTAACTTTACATTCTAATTTGTTCCAAGGATCATTTTGGCGATTTTATTGTGGAATATAACCTGGATTTTATATATTAAGCTTCCTGCGAATATGAAGTTTCTATTGAATTAGTTTTGAATTATGACTATATTTTTGTGCCTTTGTTAAGGTGAGAGATTAGAGATATATTTAAATTAATAATAGAATCACGCTAAAGAGGGATGATTTTTGTCAAGCGAGAATTTTGTTGTATTCAAAGATCAATTTTTAGAATCTACTTCAAGTAAGGAAAGATTTCATATTAAAAATTATTAAATGACTATTCCTAAGTATTAAGAAAATAATAAAAGACTATTTTGTTTAGTGTGAACTTTATTTTAAAAGGATAAAAAAATAAAGGATATTTCTCTAAGAAACTTTGTGCTTTCAATATAGTAATATAGTATAGATAGATTGATATAGAATTAGGTAAAACAATATGGAAGGAATTATGTTATATTAATAAATAAGGAATGAATTTATGTAAGTAAAATCTTGTGTATAATTCAAATACAATTAAATGACTATTTCGAAATATTAGAGAAATAATTAAATAATTATTCCTAAATATTAGGAAAATAATCAAATGACTATTTTGTACAATATAAATTCTACTTCAAAAGGGTAAAAAAGACGAACGACATTTCTTTAAGGGCCTTCGTTCTTTTAATATAATATAGATTACACATAAAGGTTACAAAATGATTGTCTTAAACATAACATTAACAATTGAGATTATGGAAAAATATCATGATGAGAGGTTATGGAGGTGTGGGAGTTACAATCATAATAGTGATGAGTAGTGGGAGATTATTTACATCATGAGTGAAAATAGTGGGAGTAGTGGACATCCATATTAACTATAGGTTTTACAATACTCCCCCTTGGATGTCCAGAAATAGATAATATGCCTCGTTAAAATCTTACTAAGAAAAAAAACCCTATGGAAAAAAATCTTAGTGAAGGAAAAAGAGTACACATATCTGTATACACTTTATTTAATGCCTCGTTAAAAACCTTACCAGAAAAACCCACTGGACAAAACCTAGGCTAAGGGAAAAAGAGTACAGTGCGTATCTTAAAGTACAGTGCATATCTTACTCCCCCTCATGAAAACATCATTTTATTTTTCGAAGACACCGCATTCCGATCTTCTGTCTCAACTTCTCAAATATTGATGTTGGTAATGCCTTAGTGATAAGATCAGCCAAATTTTCACATGAACGAATATGTTGAACATTAATTTCACCATTTTGTTGAAGATCATGCGTGAAAAAAAACTTTGGTGAAATGTGCTTTGTTCTGTCTCATTTGATGTATCCTCCTTTCAGTTGAGCGATGCAAGCAGCATTGTCTTCATATAGTGTAGTTGGATTATCTTTTTTCATAAGAAACTTACACATTTCCTAAATATGCTAAGTCATTGATCTCAACCAAATACATTCCCGACTAGCTTCATGAATGACTATTATCTCAGCATGATTTGAAAATGTGACAACTATTATTTGTTTCATTGAATGCCGTGATATAGTTGTACCTGCATATGTAAACAAATAGCTTGTTTGAGATCGGACTTTATGTGGATCAGACAAATAACCTGCATCGGCATAGCCAATCATTTCTGACTTGAATTCATTAGAATAAAACAATCTCATATCTATAGTTCCCGGAAGATATCTAAATATATGCTTAACGCCATTCCAATATCTTCTTGTGTGGGAGGACCTGAATCTTACTATAAGCTTACTACAAAAGCAATATCTGGTCGGGTATTATTGGCAATATACATTAGTGCCCCAATTGAACTAAGATATGGAATTTCATCACCAACGGGCTCTTCATTATTTTCATGAGGCCGAAATGAATCTTTATTTATATCAAGCGATCGCACAACCATTAGGGTACTTAATGGATGTACATTATCTATGTAAAATCGCTTTAAAACATTTTCAATGTATGTTGATTGATGGACAAAAATTCCATTTGATATATGCTCAATTTGTAGGCCATGACAAAATTTTGTCTTACCAAGATCTTTCATTTCAAATTCTTTTTTCAAACACTCTACAACCTTTGGAAGCTCTTTAGAAGTGTTAATGATATTCAAGTCATCAACATACATAGCTATAATAATTAATTCAGATCCAGACCTCTTAATAAAGACACAAGGACAAATAGGGTCATTTTTTTACCCTTCCTTTAGCAAATACTCGCTAAGACGATTGTACCACATCCTCCCTGATTGCTTCAATCCGTATAAGGATTTCTGAAGCTTTATTGAACAAGTTTCTCTTCAAATTTTATGTGCTTCTAGAACTTTAAATCCTTTAGGGATTTTCATAAAATTTTATTGTCTAGTAAGCCATATAAGTAGGTTAGGACAACATCCATCAACCGCGTATCAAGCTTTTCTTGGACTGCCATATTTATTAAATACCTGAAGATAATTGCATCTACCGCAAGAGAATGTGTGTCCATATAATCAATGCCAGGCGTTTGCAAATATCCTTGTGCCATAAGTCGTGCTTTATATCTTATGACTTCACCTTTTTTTATTTCGTTTTCGCACAAAAACCTATTTGTACCCCACTGGCTTGACACCTTCAGGTGTTCGGACAATTGGTCCGAAAACTTCACATTTTTCGAGTGAAGCCAATTCTGCTTGAATTGCATTTTTCCATTTTGACCAATCATTTCTTTTTCTACATTCATCGACAGATTTTAGCTCAAGATCCTCATCTTGTTGCATTATTTCAACTACAACATTATATGCAAAATTGTTGTTAACAACAACGTTATTTCGGTTCCGCCTTTTTCCCGTAGAGACATAACTTATTGAGATATCTTCTTTTTCATCATTTCTAGGTACTAGAACCTCCTGTGAGATCTTATCAATTACTATGTCTTTATACTCCTCTTGAGCAATTGCCTCCATGTTATGATCTACTTGATCATTTGCTCCTTTCCTTTTCTGGGCATTCTTGTCCTTGGAACTGATTGGTCTACCACGTTTAAAGCGTGACCTTGGCTCATTTACATTATCATACTGTCTAGCTGGGACATCAACTTGAATTGGAGCATTTACAGCTGGAATATGCAATTTAGTAACTCGTGAAAGGTTAGTAAATGCATCTCGATTAATTTGCAATATTTTGCATATAAATGATCTTTTGAACTTCTTGTTCACATTGATTTGTACGAGGATCCAAATGAGATAGAGATAATACGTTCCAATCTATCTCTTTTTCTAGCTGCTTATTTTCTCCCCCTAATGTTGGAAAAATTGAATCATCAAAATGAAAATCAGCAAATCTGGCTGTAAACAAATCTCCTATCATAGGCTCAAGATATTTAATAATATAAGGAGATTCATAACCAACATATACTCCCAACCTTCTTTGGGGACCCATCTTTGTGCGTTGTGGTGGAGCAATTAGAACATATACCATACATCCAAAAATTCTTAGATGGGATATATTTGGCTTGTGACCAAAAGCCAACTGTAATGGAGAGACTTCATGATAACTGGTTGGCCTTATGCGGACAAGTGCTGCTGCATGCAAAATAGCATGTCCCCACACTGAAAGGGGAAGTTTTGTCCTCATTAACAATGGTCTAGCTATTAGTTGGAGGCGTTTAATCAATGATTCTGCTAGACCATTTTGAGTATGAACATGAGCAACCGGATGCTCAACTTTTATTCCAGTGGCCATACAATAATCAATAAAGGCTTGAGATGTAAATTCACCAGCATTATCAAGATGAATTGTCTTAATTGCATAATCTGGAAATTGTGCTCTTCCTTATTATTTGGTCCAACAATCTCGCAAATGCCATAATACGAGTTGACAATAAGCACACATTGACCATCTTGTAGATGCATCTATCAAGACCATAAAATACTTGAATGGTCCACATGGAGGGTGTATAAGTCCACATATATCACCCGGTATACATTCCAGAAATACAGGGGATTCAATCCAAACTTTAGCTGTTGATAGTTTAATAACCAATTTTCCTTGAGAACAATTCCTTAAATTGAAGAATATTCTTGTTCTTAAATGTGTGCCCATTTGAATTCTTTATTATTCTGCGCATCATGTTAGAACCGTGATGGCCCCACCGGTCATTCCAACTAATAAAATCATTAGAAGTAGTAAACCTTTTGTTTGCAATGGCATGTGATTCAACCATACCAATTTTTGTGTGGTACAACCCAAAAGAAAATACGGGTAATTTTTCGTGCACATATTTTTTCCCTGCTTTTATTGTAGTAATATAAAGGTATTCAACCTTTCCTTCGTTTGATATCTCAACATGGTAGCCATTTTGGCGAATAGCTTTGAAACTATCACGACCTGAATTTTTCACCGTCGGGACCATGATGATGCCTAACATCGCACTTGCTAGGCAAGCCAACGGTAGAGATATAATCACCTTTTTCCTTTATATTTTTCATAAATAAGATTAACAAAAACTGATCCAATAGAAATAAAAACGTAAGTACATATTTAACTAATTAGCCTTATACTATTAACCAATCTGAAACAGTTACCACCCAGAAACTGGTGCCAAAACTCACGAACATTCTATGAATAACTACAAATATGGGTTTGAAAGAAAAATACACCTGTCTTAAGAAAGTATAACAGAAATGAAGTAAACATATGAGGGGACGCCAGGTCCTGCGGATGCCTGCAGGACTAACTTGGGTCTCCTGAATGAAGTATCAGCAATTGACCTCTCGATCAGCCACTACCAGCTCCAAAATCTACACAGAAAGTGAAGAGTGCATATCAGTACAACCGACCCTATGTAATAGTAAATGCTGAGCCTAACCTTGGAGAAGTAGTGACGAGGCTATGGCGGGGCATAACAATATATATCCTGCAACAGATTATACTAAGACAGAAAGGAAATAGAGAATGAAATATAACAGTAACTTGCATTAAATAAATACGGAACCCAGTCGTTCTACCAATACTCAGCTATAACCAATCCTTAAAGGACTTTTAACACCACAATAATGAACCTCACCATGAGAAGAATACATAAACAACAAATGATGCGGCACGCATCCCGATCCCACCATATAATCAATAACAGTATAAGCATTCACCCTTATTACTCCTTGTTGTGGCGTGCAACCCGATTTGTCCCCCCTTATTACTCCTCAATTTATCACATGTATTCCTCCTGTTGCGGCGTGCAACCCGATCCCACCTATTCACCCTTATTACTCCTTGTTGCGGCGCGCAACCCAATCCCACCAGACAATCACATTTCACCCTTATTCCTCCTTGCGGCATGCAACCCAATCCCACCACATCAATACCATTCAAAAAATAAAGACAAGTATTTCACAAGTTAATTCAAATCCTCCACAACACTTATACCTCAAACTAAAACAACGGAAGATCACTACAATTATGAAACTTCATCAGTTAATACTACATAGCGAGACCAACCAAAGTGTACCTTGAAGCACCAATAAACCAACTTAAACCAACAGTGTGATATAATGAAACTACAGAACAATTAATAACGTCAAAAGAGAAACAACATTTAACATGCAGCAATTAGACATGGAAGCATCAATAAGAAAGTAGCAATTAAGACAGGAAAGCAATATATATTAGGAAACGGTGAAGGGAACATGCTAAACAGGTAATTTGGCGATGCATAGGTGCTTGTCACCACACCTATACGCCACACACATGGTATTTCACATAGCAAGTAAGTCGAGGATCCCTAATCCCTCGAGTCAAGGTTAGACCAAACATGTACCTCAAGTCAATGGGTATTTCAAAGCTCAATTACCGCTTTACCTATCGATTCCACCTCTAATCCACTCGTATCTAGTCATAATTAGCTTAATAACATTAATTAACGCTAAAGAAACCAATTCTAATGCACAATTAGATTCCCCAACATTTTCTCCAAAAAGTCAAAAATTGACCCCAAGTTCGCTTGGTCAAAACTCGAAATTCGGATCAAAACCCGATTACCCATTTACCCTCGAGCCCGGATATACAATTAGTTTTGGAATCTGACCTCAAATTGAGGTCCAAATCCCCAAATTTTGAAATTCCTAAGTTCTACCCAAAAATACCCAATTCCACCATAAAAAAACCCTAGATTCTAGGATGAAATCTTTTAAAAAAATAAAATATTGAAAGAAATGAGTTAAGAATCATTTACGATATGGGGAAGAATTAGTCTTTGAAAAATCTCTTCTTGAAGTTTAGGTTTTGAAAAATGGGAGAATGAATGAAAAATCCCGTTCAAAATAGTTTTGAACAGTTGCAGGTATTGCATTTGCGATCACTGGTTTGCAAATGCGAACTTTACTTTGCAAATGGGAAGAATGGCATGGCCTACTAGCATCGCAAATGCGAACAAGTGTTCGCAATTGCAACACTGAGCTTCACAAATGCGAAGCTCCCTCCCAGCCTTTTGATCGTAAATGCGTACTATCTTCGCAAATGCGAAGTCTGCAGACCTGAAGCACACCAGCAAAATTCCTTGAGTCCAAATCACTCCGTAGCCTATCCAAAACTCACCCGAACCCTCTGGGCTCCAAACCAAACATGCACACATGTCTTAAAATATTATATGAACTTTCTCATGCAATCAGATCGCCAATATAACATCTAGAACTATGAATTCAACACCAAAACACATGAAATTTTCAAAATACTTTCAAACTTTCTATTTTCTCAACCAAAGGTCCGAATCACGTCAAATCACTTTCGTTTTTCATCAAATTTCACAAATAAGGTTTAAATATCATAATGGACCTGTATCAGGCTTCGAAACCAAAATACGGGTCCGTTACCAACAAGATCAAATCTTTTAAATTATTATATTTTTAGTCTTATCAATTTTCTCCAAAAATTTATTTCTCGGGATCGGGACCTCGGAATTCAATTCCGGACATACGCCCAGGTCTCATATTTTATTGTGAACCCTCTCGAACCGTCGGAATATGAATCCAGGTCCATTTACCAAAAATATTGACCGAAGTCAACAAAAATCATTTTTTCTTAAATTTTTCACATAACCGCTTTCCGGATACATGCCCAGACTGTGCGGGAGAGATAAAATAATATTTTTAAGTCCCCAAAACATGGAGTCAAATTCTAAAATAGAAAATGACCTTTTGGGTCATCACAGAAACTCAACAAGTTTCTTTTAGACTTATTACAATACAATGCATTATCTATAGCGACCCGGTAGGTCGTTTTAAGAATCTATTCCCCGATCCCCTATTAATTTCTTTCCCCATATTTGTTTCTACTATTATGAGTTTCCGAGAGGATTTAATTTGAGTTTCAGAGTATTTTGGGACACTTAGTGTGACGACCCAAAGGGTCATCACCGTATTTCTCCCTTTCTCCGTGCTTCCGAGGCCCTGGAAACCTCGATGGTGGTTACCTCGATTTGCGTGCGCAGTCCGGACGTGAAGCCGAAAAGTTTTTATGTTAAAATATGTGCATTATGTGAAAAATTTGAAGAATTTTGATATTAATATTGATATAGTTGACTTTGGTCAACATTTTGGGTAAACGGACCCGGACCCGTGATGTGATGGTCCCGGGTGGTCNCATAGGTATCAGGCTCGTATCTTGGTTCCGACGCCCGGTACAGGTCTTAAATATGCGTTAAGCGCTTTCTGTGAGATTTGGTCGAAATCGGACGTCGTTTGACGTGTTTCGGACCAAAATAGCTAAAGTTGGAAGTTATGAACTTTGAAATGAAAATTTTGAGTTTTGGGGTTTGATTCTTTGATTTTGATGTTATTTTGGCGATTTGATCGCGCGAACAAGTCCGTAGAATGTTTTTGAGGTTGTGTGCATGTTTCGTTTGGAGCCCCGAGGGCTCGGGTGAGTTTTGGATAGGTGTCGGATTGCATTTCTCATTTTTGGAAAAAAATCTGGTTTTCTGCTTCTGTGATCTTCGCAAATACGAAGGGAGGGATCGCAATTGCGAGCTCGCAAATGCGAGCATTTATTCTCAATTGCGAAGTCTGGGAAACTCGACCACTATCGCAAATGCGATGGTCTGGCTCGCAAATGCAAAAGTTCCCAGGCCTGCCTAGTTTCGCAAATGCGAGACTTCAGCCCCAAAAGCCGAACTGGGTTGTTCGCAAATGCGAAGTTATTTGTCGCAAATGCGAAAACCCCTGGGCTGGCCATAGTTCGCAAATACGAATTGAGTTCTTGCAATTCCCATATTTGGTCAGGGTTCGCAATTGCGAACCCCTGTTCGCAAATGCGACATCAGAGACCTGTATATTCATACTTAAACGATTTTGAAGCTTCACTTTTCATATTTTCAAAACCCAAACACCCATTGGCACTTTTTCATGAACTCCCTCTTCTCCAAATCATTTGTAAGTCAACTTTCACTCAATTTCTTCAATCTTTAACATCATTTATCATGTTTTCATCTTAAAATCAAGGTTTTTCATGGGTAAAAATGGGGGTTTTGGGTAGAACCTAGGTTTTCTTAAAATTGGGGATTTGGACCTCAATTTGAGGTCCGATTTCAAAACAAATCATAGATATGAACTCGTGGGGTAATGGGTGACCGGGTTTTGGTTCGAACTTCGGGTTTTGACCACATGGGCCCGGGGGCATTTTGGGAAGTTTTGAGAAAAACTTTAAGAAATTCGTTTTTATGCATTCAATTTGATTCAATTATCATTTGTTGATTCATTCAAGTAATTTGTGACTAGATTCGAGCGGTTTTGTGGTAAATTCGAGGGGTAAACCTATTCCAGAAGCTTGAGTGGACATTTGGAGCATTTGAGGTAAGTGTTTGATCTAACTTTGGCTTGAGGGAATAGGATTAGAGTATTATTAATTGTTATTTGCTAAATGATCGAGTATGGTGTATAGGCATGGTGAAGAGTATCTATACACCGGTGTCTAGCATTGTCTTTGTTTGTGCTTATTTTGGTATATTTTGGGACTCTTCCAGGCTAAATTAATGATTTCTACATAATGTGAAAAGTATGAGGATTAATTGTGAATTGTAAATTCTTTGGAGTGTTGGCTCGAACGATAAGAATACTATCGAGTAAGAAATGAACGAAATGGAAAGAGATGTGATTAATCCCTTGCCGGGATGGTTTGAGTATATTGATTATCTCCCTTGCCGGGATGGTTTGAGTATATTGATTATCTCCCTTGCCGGGATGTGAAAGTTGATGTTATTGCTCCCTTGCCGGGAATTTAGCTGTTTAATTGTGTTTTTTTCCTTGTCGGGACATTTCTTGTTATTATTTATTTCCCTCGCCCGTTTGGTTGTGATTTTTGTTTGGGTGAGGAGGAGTGATGATGCACGAAGGGTCATTCCGTGCCATTGTTGATCATATTTGCACGAAGGGTCATTCCGTGCCATTGTTGATCATATTTGCACGAAGGGTCATTCCGTACCATTGTTGATTATACATGCACGAAGGGACATTCCGTGCCATTGTTAATTATATTATGCACGAAGGGACATTCCGTGCCATTGTTGATTATGTTATGCACGAAGGGTCATTCCGTGCCATTGTTTGATTATATTTGCACGAAGGATCATTCCATGCCATGAATTGAGAGTTATGTGAGGAAAGCACGAAGGGTGATGCCGTGCATTTTATTTGATTGCTTTGGGTTAGGATGAGAGTAAAAGCACGAAAGGTGATGCCGTGCATTTTATTTGATTGCTTTGGATGAGGATGAGAGTAAAAGCATGAAGGTTGATGCCGTGCAACTGTTGGATTTCTTGTTTCTGTTAATTATTGTTGTGCCGTGCACTTATTGCAGTTTGCCATGATTTCTTGTTGTTATCAGTTCAAGTGCATTAAATGTCTTATTCCGCTATTTCTGTGATCCTTTATGTTGACATTTCCCTTTATCGTGTGACTTGTCATTATTTAACCAAGGTGTCCTTGCGCAACGTTATGTCTTAAATTTATGCCTTAATTGCTATAGGTTTATGTGACTTAATTGCTACGTGACATTCAACATATTAATTACTAAACTGCCTAATTGCCCCCTATAATCTATAATTAATTGCTACTTGTCATTATTTGTTTTCCTTAGTGAATCATAAATTTTGTGTACTCGTTGTCTTAAGAACTCGTATTAATTGTTGTGTTTGTTAGAGTAAATTTTCATTTGGAGAAACTGTTGATTTAATGAAATGGGAGCGGGTTGTACGCCTACCACGTGATATTATGAAATGGGATCGAGTGGTACGCTTACCACGTGATGTTATGAAATGGGATCGAGTGGTACGCCTACCACGTGATATTATGAAATGGGATCGAGTGGTACGCCTACCACGTGATATTATGAAATGGGATCGAGTGGTACGCCTACCACGTGATATGAGGAAATGGGATTATGTTGCACGCCTGCACCGAGAGGAAACTGAAACAAGTGAAAGTGGTTTGTTTTCCTTTATTCTGTGTTAGAAGAAATCAGATGTAGTTTCTTTTGTTATTCCTGATATTCTGTTTTATCTGCTACCCCATAAGCATGTTTCCCCCTCCCAGCTTTAAATTGTTTACTTTCCGTTATTATTTCGTTGTACTTGTATATATATCTGCACAGGTTCACTTGATGGTCTGGTCCTAGCCTCGTCACTACTTCGCCGGAGTTAGGCTAGGCACTTACCAGCACATGGGGTCAGTTGTGCTGATACTACACTCTGTGCTATTTTGCACAGATCCAGGCTACGGACAGCAACATCAGTAGTGTGGGAGCAGGTTTTCTGTCCAGCGAGAACCGAGGTAGCCTTGCAGGCGTTCGCAGGCCCTGGCGTCTCCTTTCATCTATATTCCTGTTTCTTTCATGTAGTTATGGAGACAGTGTCGAGTTTATTTCTTTCAGACCTTTATGTGTAGTATTCTTAGTCCGTCTGTGAAACTGTGACACCAGTCTTGGGTAGAGGCTTTTGTTGAGATTTTTTCGCATTTTTATTTAGTTTTCTATAATATTGAGACTTCCGCTTATTATTTAAATTCCTTACTTTTGTATTATTGCCGATAATAGTTATGAGGAATTATGTTATTAATGGAAAGGTAATTAAAATTAGCTTGCCTAGCTCTCATTAGTAGGCGCCATCACGACTCCCGAGGGTGGGAAATTCGGGTCATGACAAGTTGGTATCAGAGCTCTAGGTTACATGGGTCTCACAGTTCACAGACAAGCTAAGTAGAGTCTGAAGGATCAGTACGGAGACATCTGTATTTATCCCCCAGAGGCTACAGAGTTAGGAAAAAGTTTCACTTCTGTTCTTTCCTGTCGTGCGATTTTGTTCTCTCAGTGCTAAATTGAAACCTCTACTCTTATTCTTTCGTGAATGGAGAGGTCATGTACCGCTTCTTCAGCCGAGCAACAATGGACCGGTGTTAGATCAGCTATGTCTTTGGAGGCTTTGTGGAGGTAATGGTATTAGAGGTGGAGGTAGAGATGCGAGATGTGGAGGTAAATGTATTAGAGGTGGAGGTGCAGGTACTGTTCTGGTTTATGGTAGAGACGCTTCGGTTTTATTTTGCGCTATATTTATCATGCCAAGACTGTGACCTTAGCCTTACCGAGTTTGCCTCGTTTAGAGTGGAGAGGGACTCCTGGTCATTCTACCCGCAGTGTTATATCGTATGTGAAGGCTTGGCGTATGTTCGTGATTCTAGTGCTAAGGTTTCGTTTATCGATTCTGTGCCCATTGTTCGTGAGTTCTGGGTGTTCCCTTCAGACCTGTCGGGCATGCCACCCGATAGGGATATTGACTTCTGCATTGATTTGGCTCCAGGCACTCAGCCCATTTCTATCCTGCCGCATCGTATGGCCCCGCCTGAGTTGGAAGAATTGAAGGAGAAGTTGCAAGACTTGCTTGAGTAGGGTTTCATTAGACGCCTTGGGGTGTGCCGGTGTTGTTTGTCAAGAAGAAGGACGGATCGATGAGAATGCGTATTGATTACCGGTAATTGAACAAGGTAACGGTCAAGAATAAGTATCCATTGCCAAGGATTGATGATTTGGTCGACCAGCTTTAGGGTGCCAGGGTATTTTCCAAGATTGACTTGAGATTTGGCTACCATCAGTTGAGGATTAAGGCATCTGATGTCCCTAAGACAGCTTTCCGCACTCGGTATGGGCATTATGAATTCATGGTCATGTCTTTTGGGTTGACAAATGCCCCAGGAGCTTTCATGGAGTTGATGAACCGAGTGTTCAGGCCTTATTTGAATTCGTTCGTGATGATATTCATTGATGATATATTGGTATTTTCCCGCAGCCAGGAGGAGCACGCGCAACACCTTAGAATGGTTCTTCAAACTCTGAGGGGTAGTCAGTTATATGCAAACTTCTCCAAGAGTGAGTTCTGGTTATGTTCAGTTGCATTTCTGGGTAATGTTGTGTCAACAGAGGGTATTCAAGTTCAGGACCTTATGTAGTTTATTGTGATGCTTCCCGTGATGGGCTTAGAGCAGTGTTGATGCAGGACGGCAAAGTCATTGCCTATGCTTCGAGGCAGTTGAAGATTCATGAGAAGAACTATCCGGTTCATGATTTGGAGTTGGCAGCCATAGTTCACGCATTGAAGATTTGGAGGCTTTAGCTGTATGGCGTGGCATATGAGGTGTTCACGGATCACAAGAGTCTTCAGTATTTGTTCAAGCAAAAGGAGTTGAATTTGAGGCAGAGGAGGTGGTTGGAGTTGTTGAAGGATTATGATGTCACCATTTTATATCATCCTGGGAAGGCCACTGTGGTGGCCGATGATTTAGTAGGAAGTCAACCAGTAGGGGTAGTCTTGCTTATATTCCGGTCGGTGAGAGGCCGCTTGCTTTTGATGTTCATGCTTTAGCCAATCAGTTCGCGAGACTGGATATTTTTGAGCCCAGTCGTGTGTTAGCTTGCACAGTCGCTCGTTCTTCATTATTGGAGCGTATCCATGATCGGCAGTATGACGATCCCCATTTGTGTGTCCTTAGAGACACGGTGTAGCGTGGAGGTGCCAAGCAGGTTACCATAGATGCGGATGGAATTTTGATATTGCAGAGGCGAGTTGTGTGCCCGATGTGGATGTGCTTTGAGAGTTGATTTTGGAGGAGGCCCATAGTTCCCGGTACTCTATTCATCTGGGCGCCGCGAAGATGTATCAGGATTTGCGGCAGCATTATTGGTGGCGTAGAATGAAGAAGGATATCGTAGCATATATGGCTCATTGTTTGAATTGTCAACAGGTTAGGTACGAGCATCAGAGGCCTGGTGGACTGCTTCAGAGGATTGAGCTTCCCGAGTGGAAGTGGGAGAGGATTACTATGGATTTTATGACTGGACTTTCGTTGACCGGGAAGAAGTTCGATGCAGTTTGGGTCATTGTTGAAAGACTGACCAAGTCAGCGCATTTCATTCCTGTGGGAGTCTCCTATTCTTTTGAGAGGTTTGCTGATATCTATATCCAGGAGATTGTTCGCCTTCATGGTGGGCTGGTATCTATCATTTCGGATCGGGGTACGCAGTTTATCTCGCGCTTCTGGAGAGAGATGCAGTGAGAGTTGGGTACCAAGGTTCAGTTGAACACAGCGTTCCATCCTCAGACGGACGGCCAGTCCGAGAGGACTATTCAGATATTGGAGGATATGCTCCGAGCCTGTGTGATTGATTTTGGAGGCTCGTGGGACCAGTTTCTACCTTTAGCAGAGTTCGCCTACAACAACAGCTACCAGTCCAGCATTCAGATGGCTCCTTATGAGGCGTCG
>MU783224.1:61193-71602 GCA_026770625.1 Nicotiana glauca
TGTTTGATCTAACTTTGGCTTGAGGGAATAGGATAAGAGTATTATTAATTGTTATTTTCTAAATGATCGAGTACGATGTATAGGCATGGTGACGAGTATCTATACACCGGTGTCTCGAATGACCGTGGGTCTTTGTTTGTGCTTATTTTGGTATATTTTGGGACTCTTCCAGGCTAAATTAATGATTTCTACATAATGTGAAAAGTATGAGGATTAATTGTGAATTGTAAATTCTTTGGAGCGTTGGCTCGAACGATAAGAATACTATCGAGTAAGAAATGAAAAAACTAGAAAGAGATGTGATTAATCCCTTGCCGGGATGGTTTGAGTATATTGATTATCTCCCTTGCCGGGATGTGAAAGTTGATGTTATTGCTCCTTTGCCGGGAATTTAGCTGTTTAATTGTGTTTTTTTTCCTTGTCGGGACATTTCTTGTTATTATTTATTTCCCTCGACCGTTTGGTTGTGATTGTTGTTTGGGTGAGGAGGAGTGATGATGCACGAAGGGTTATTCCGTGCCATTGTTGATCATATTTGCACGAAGGGTCATTCCGTGCCATTGTTGATCATATTTGCACGAATGGTCATTCCGTGGCATTGTTGATTATATATGCACGAAGGGACATTCCGTGCCATTGTTAATTATATTATGCACGAAGGGACATTCCGTGCCATTGTTTGATTATATTTGCACGAATCCATGCCATGAATTGAGAGTTATGTGAGGAAAGCACGAAGGGTGATGCCGTGCATTTTATTTGATTGCTTTGGGTTAGGACGAGAGTAAAAGCACGAAGGGTGATGCCGTGCATTTTATTTGATTGCTTTGGATGAGGATGAGAGTAAAAGCACGAAGGTTGATGTCGTGCAACTGTTGGATTTCTTGTTTCTGTTAATTATTGTTGTGACGTGCACTTATTGCAGTTTGCCATGATTTCTTGTTGTTATCAGTTCAAGTGCATTAAATGTCTTATTCCGCTATTTTTGTGATCCTTTATGTTGACATTTCTCTTTATCGTGTTACTTGTCATTATTGAACCAAGGTATCCTTGCGCAACGTTATGTCTTGAATTTATGCCTTAATTGCTATGTGTTTATGTGACTTAATTGCTACGTGACATTCAACATATTAATTGCTAAACTGCCTAATTGCCCCCTATAATCTATGATTAATTGCTACTTGTCATTATTTGTTTTCCTTAGTGAATCATAAATTTTGTGTACTCGTTGTCTTAAGAACTCGTATTAATTGTTGCATTTGTTAGAGTAAATTTTCTTTTGGAGAAACTGTTGATTTAATGAAATGGGAGAGGGTGGTACGCCTACCACGTGATATTATGAAATGGGATCGAGTCGTACGCCTACCATGTGATATTATGAAATGGGATCGAGTGGTACGCCTACCATGTGATATTATGAAATGGGATCGAGTGGTACGCCTACCACGTGATATGAGGAAATGGGATCGTGTTGCACGCCTGCACCGAGAGGAAACTGAAACAAGTGAAAGTGGTTTGTTTTCCTTTATTCTGTGTTAGAAGAAATCAGATGTAGTTTCTTTTTTTATTCCTGATATTCTGTTTTATCTGCTACCCCATAAGCATGTTTCCCCCTCCCAGCTTTAAATTGTTTACTTTCCGCTATTATTTCGTTGTACTTGTATATATATATCTGCACAGGTTCACTTGATGGTCTGGTCCTAGCCTCGCCACTACTTCGCCGGGGTTAGGCTATCACTTACCAGCACATGGGGTCGGTTGTGCTGATACTACACTCTATGCTATTTTGCACAGATCCAGGCTACGGACAGCAGCAGCAGTAGTGTGGGAGCAGGTTTTCAGTCCAGCGAGACCCGAGGTAGCCATGCAGGCGTTCGCAGGCCCTGGCGTCTCCTTTTATCTATATTCCTATTTCTTTCATGTAGTTCTGGAGAGAGTGTCGAGTTTATTTCTTTCAGACCTTTATGTGTAGTATTCTTAGTCCGTCTGTGAAACTGTGACACCAGTCTTGGGTAGAGGCTTTTGTTGAGACTTTTCCGCACATTATTATTCAATTTTCTATAATATTGAGACTTTCGCTTATTATTTAAATTCGTTACTTTTGTATTATTGCCGATAATAGTTATGAGGAATTATGTTATTAATGGAAAGGTAATTAAATTGGCTTGCCTAGCTCTCATTAGTAGGCGCCATCACGACTCCCGAGGGTGGAAAATTCGGGTCGTGACACTTAGTCCCTAAATGAGACGTTAAGATTTAGAATTTGGACCGTAATCAAAGAAGTGTGAAAACGGCCTCGAAATAGAATTCTGTCAGTTTTGTTAGTTCCGTTGGGTGATTTCAGGCTTAGGGTTATGTTCGGATTGTGTTTTGAAAGTCCGTAGCTTATTTAGGCTTGAAATGCCGAAAGTTATATTTTTGATGTTTTCGGTTCGATAGTGAGATTTTGATATCGGGGTCGGAATGGAATTCCAGAAGTTGAACTTGCTCCGTAGTGTTAAATGTACGTGCTTGAAAAATTTTAGGTCATTCGGACGAGGTTTGACAGACTTTTTGATCGAAAGCGAAATTTGAAAGTTTTTAGAATCCTTAGGCTTGAATCCGATGCAAATTTGGTGTTTTGATGTTGTTTTGAGCATTCCCAAGTTTTGAATGATATTATGGGATAGGTTGGCATGTTTGGTTGAGATCCCAAAGGCCTCGGGTGAGTTTCGGGTGGTTAAACGGATCATTTCATGTTGAAGGAAATTGCAGAAAATCTGTTAGTGTTGTAGGCTTTTGGCACTCGCGAAGGGTTAGGATGAGAGGCAAGAGTTTTGGCCTTCGTGTTCGCGATGGGGATCCCGTATTCGCGAAGGGTTGGGGTCAGTGAGCTTCGCGCTTGCGGGTGTGTGGTCGCGTTCGCAATGAATTAGAAGACTGAGGCTTCACGTACGTGGAGTCGCATTTGCGATGAAGGAAAATGGTCAAATTAAGTTTGTGCTTCGTGAACACGAGATCGCGTTCGCGAAGAAGGATTTTGAACAACTGGGTAGAATGTTTTAAAAGGCCATATCCTCGATTTTTAGTCTAAGTTTCACCATTGTTGGGCGATTTTAGAGCTTTTTGAGGAAGATTGAAGAGGGAATCAAGGAGAAACACTTGGAGGTAAGATTTATGGACTTAGAGCCCGTTTGGATTGGCTTAAAAAGTGGCTTTTAAGCACAAGTGCTTAAAAGCAGCTTTTAAGTGCTGGAGCTTATTTTATAAATAAGCAGTTACATGTTTGGATAAAAGTGCTGAAACTTAAAAAAAGCTGTTGAAGTGTTTGGCAAACAAGTGGTGGTAAGCACTTTTTCTTATTAAAAAGATAAAAATATAAAAACTTTGGTATTATAAAAATGAAGATGAAGAGGAAAGAAGATGATAATTTTGGTATTATAAAAACTTATAAGGGCAAGAGAGTAATTTTATTGGTCAAACTAAAATGGCTTTTAAGCCAAAATAAAAAAAGTTGGGGTCATCCAACTTGTTGCTTTTGGCTTTTTTAAGCACTTTTTAGCTCTTTTTAAGCAATTTTTTTATTGCCAAACACTCCAAAAAATAAAAAGTGCTTAAAAGCTGGTCAAACCAGCTTTTAACCCATCCAAACACCCTCTTAATACTCAATCATAATGTAATAAACATGAATTTGGGGGATTTGAAACCTAAAATTGGGGAGTTAGGGCTTGGGAACTTGAGACCTTAATCTAGTGATTTGAGGGACCATTTGAGGTCTGATTTTGGTAATTTTGGTATGTATGAACTCGTGAGAATGTGAGAATTATGAATTTGTAAAATATACCTAATTCCGAGACGTGGTGCTGAGGGGTATTTTGGTCTTTTTTTAATTTCGAGTATTAGCTTAGAATTAATTAGTTGAATTAGTTACTTGAAGTGTTATTTACATTGTGCAATTGAATTGAATAGATTTGGACCATTTGGAGTCGAGTACTCGTGGCAAGAGCGTGGTTTCAGGTTGCTTTTGAGCCGGTTCGAGGTAAGTGGCTTGCCTAACCTTATGTGGGGGAAACTCCCCTTAGGATTTGGTATTGTTGATATTTGAAATGCCTTGTACGTGAGGTGAAGAGTACGTACTTGTGATCATTGTTAAAAATCCATTTTTATTGGGTAACTCTAATTATGTTTCCTTTCCTGCTTATACTATTTGCAATTCAAGCCTGCAGTTAGCTTGGGGAAGCATGTCTAATTGCTTTATTTGCTCAATCTGCCTTATTTAGATTATGTGTGGCCTGCTAGGTTAGAAATACCTAGTTTTACCTTGGTATGAAATTTGAACTGAATTGAGTATTTTTCGTGTTGTTGCTGTGTGTTTACTTTTGGGCTACGGGATGGTATCCCGGGAGATCCCCTTGCTTATTTGCTTTGGGACTATAGATTTGTATTCTGGGAGATCCCCTGCACCTATATTGATTTGGACTATAGTGAGGGATACCGAGAGATCTCCCGCACGTATATTGAGGATAATAAGAGATCCTTGGGATACCGAGAGATCCCCAACACGTATATTGAGGATACTAAGAGATCCTCGGGATACTGAGAGATCCCCGATTGTTATCTCTGTGTGGAGCGGTATTCCTTTTATGATTATTTTGTCTCTATTATAGCTGTTGTTATTCTTATTATCCTGTGATATTTCTTACTATTATCATTTAATTATATTGATGTAGTCTATACTATTTTACCTCATTTTTCAGCTATAATCAGCAGGGCCCTGACCTTCCTCATCACTACCCGATCGAGGTTAGGCTAGGCGCTTACTGAGTACTGCTGTGGTGTACTATTGCCCTTCCTGCGCATATTTTTTATGTGCAGATCCAGATACTTTGACTCAGCCCTACTATCCTTGAGATGGGGTGATCCATCAGAGACTTCGAGGTATGTCTGCCGCGTCCGCAGACCGAGGAGTCCCTTTCCATTCTCTCTCATAGTATTATCCCTTCTATATTTACTTTTGTTGAGACACTCTAGAGTTAGAACACTATAGTTATTCCACAGCTTGTGATTTCATCAGGTTTTGGGTTTTGGGAAATGTAGTTCCATTTAAAGAGCTTGTATTACATTATTTCTGTAGTTTTGGCTAGTTTTATCCTGTTGTTTCATTTTCTGCAATTCGTTAGTCTTACCTAGTCGTAGAGACTAGGTGCCATCACGATAGTTCACGGAGGGCGAACTTGGATCGTGACAAGTTGGTATCAAAGCTCTAGGTTCATAAGAGTTATGAATCACGAGTCGGCTATTTAGAGTCTCGCGGATCAGTACGAAGATGTCTGTACTTATCTACGAGAGTCTATGTAACTGTTAGGAAAATTTTCACTTCATTTGATTTCCTTGCCGTGCGAGGTTTTGATATTGCAATTCTAAACTTCTGTCTTCTATTCTCTCACAGATGGTGAGGACACGTGCTACCTGAGATGATCAGGCACTCACGCCCTCTACGTGAGTCGTCAGAGGTCGGGGCCGGGGTAGAGGTCGAGGACGCGCACGTGGTGCAGCCAGAGCACCCGCACGAGCTACCACCGAGGTTCCACCAGCAGTTCCAGCTGGAGTCCAAACACCTCATACACCTACTGCTACTACTACTCCAGCACTCCAGGAGACTATGGTGCAGTTTATGACTATGTACACCACTCTAGCTCAGGCAGGGTTGCTTCCCCTTGCTGCAGCTACATCCCAGGCCGGGGGAGGAGCACAAACTCCCACTGCCCCCACTCCTGAGCAGTGAGTGCATGTTAATCAGGTCCCAGGGATTATTCCTGTATAGCCGGTAGTCCCAGCTCAGTCCGATGAGAGGGCAGTAGCTTCAAAGGAGGAGCGGAAGAGGCTTGAGAGTTTCAAAAAGTATCAGCCTCCTACATTCAGTGGAGTAGCCTCAGATGATGCTCTTAGATGTCTAGAGCAGTGCTACCGCATCCTCCGTACCATGGGTATATCAGGATCGAGCGGGGTTTCCTTCATTACCTTCCAGCTTCGAGGAGCCACCTATCAGTAGTGGCGTGCTTATGAGTTAGAAAGTCCAGATGAGGCAGTTTCCCTGACTTGGGCTCAGTTTTCAGATATGTTCACGAGAGAGTATGTTCCCTAGAGCCTCAGGATGCTTGGCGCACATAGTTTGAGCATTTGCGCCATGGTACTATGATATTCTCGGAGTATGCTGTCCATTTCACCGACTTGGCTAGGCATGCACCAGCTTTGGTTTCTACTGCTTGCGAGAAGGTCCACCAGTTTATTGAGGGGCTCATTCCCAACATCAGGTCTAGTATGGCTCGGGAGTTAGAGATGGATATTTCTTATCAGTAGGTGGTGAGCATTGCTAGGAGAGTAGAGGGTGTGCATGCTCGGGACAAAGAGGAGAGGGAGGCTAAGAGGTCTCGAGAGTCGGGCCATTATTCTGGTGCTCATGACCCAACTTCAATTTATCATGGTAGGGGCTATATGAGTCTTCCTGTTCATTCCACTCTTCCAGTAGCCAGTGGTATTCCAGCTCCTCCTAGACCTCAGAAGCCTTATTATGCACCTCTAGTATCTAGTGCGCCTCCTGCGTGGGGTGCTTCCAGCTGTTGGTCCAGCAGACCTAGCTCGAGCCAGTCACAGCCGCCACATCCTTTCAAAGCTTATTTTGAGTGTGGTGACACATGCCATGTGGTGAGGGATTGCCCTAGACTTGGGAGGGTTGCACCTCCAAAGACTTCTCAGCCATAGCGTGCCCCGCAGAGTTCTCAGTTCATGGTCACAGCACCAGTTGCTACCCCACCTGCTCAGAAAACTAGAGGTGAAGGTCGGAAAGGTAGAGGTCGCCCTCGAGGGGGAGGCCATGCCAGTTACTATGCCCTTCCTGCCCATACTGAGGTTGTCACCTTCGATTCTATTATCACAGGTACTATCCTGGTCTGTCATAGAGATGCATCAGTTCTATTCGATCCAGGCTCCATTTATTCTTATATGTCCTCTTATTTTTCCCCGTATTTGGGCGTATCACGGGATTTTGTGAGTTCTCCTATTTATGTTTCTACTCCTGTTGGAGATTCTCTTGTTGTGGACCGCGTTTATCGGTCGTGTTTGATTGTTCTTAGTGGTTTTGAGACCAAAGCCGAATTGTTATTGCTCAGCATGGTAAACTTTGATGTTATTCTGGGAATGGACTGGTTGTAGCCCCATTATGCTATTCTTAATTGTCATGCGAAAACCGTGATGCTGGCTATGCCAGGTGTACCGTAAGTAGAGTGAAGGGGTACTTTAGATCATACTTCCAGTAGAGTTATTTCATTCCTTAAGGCTCAGCGTATGGTTGAGAAGGGGTGTGACGTGTATCTAGATTATGTGAGAGATGTCAATATTGATACCCCTATAGTTGATTCAGTCCCAGTAATACGGGATTTCTCCGATGTGTTTCCAGCTGACCTTTCGGGAATGCCGGCCAAAAAAGATATTGATTTTGGCATTGATCTGTTGCCAGGCACTCAACCCATTCTACTCCTCCATACCGTATGGCTCCTCCTAAGTTGAAGGAGTAGTTACAAGAATTACTTGATAAGGGTTTCATTTGGCCCAGTGTATTACCTTGTGGTGCTCCTGTCTTATTTGTGAAGAAGAAGAAGAAGAAAGATGGTTCTATACGTATGTGTATTGATTATCGCCAGTTGAACAACGTTACAGTGAAGAACCATTATCCTTTGACCCGTATTGATGACCTGTTTGATCAGTTGCAGGGTGCTTGTGTGTTTTCTAAGATTGACTTGCGTTCAAGCTATCATCAGTGGAAGATTCGGGAGCCAGATATCCCGAAGATTGCCTTCAGGACTCGGTAAGGTCATTACGAGTTCCTTGTTATGTCATTTGGGCTAACCAACGCCCTAACAACCTTCATGAATTTGATGCATAGTATATTCCGGCCATATATTGACTCATTCATCATTGTCTTTATTGATGACATCCTAGTATATTCCCGGAGTTGGGAAGATCATGAGCAGCACCTGAGGACAGTGCTCCAGACTTTGAGGAAGAAGAGATTATATGCTAAGTTCTCAAAATGTGAGTTTTGGTTGGATTCCGTGGCATTCTTGGGTCACGTGGTATCTAGTGAGGGAATAAAGGTGGATCCGAAGAAAGTGGAAGCAATGCAGAGTTGGCCCAGACCATCCTCAGCTACAGAGATCCGCAGTTTTCTTGGCTTGGGGGGTTATTAGCGCCGATTTGTTCAGGGGTTTTCATCTATTGCAGTACCTATGAACAGGCTGACCCAGAAGGGTGCTCCATTCAAGTGGGCGAAAGAGTGTGAGGAGAGCTTTCAGAAGCTCGAGATAGCTTTGACTACAACCCCAGTTTTGATATTGCCTACCGGTTCGGGGTCTTATAATGTCTATTTTGATGCCTCGAGGGTTAGCCTTGGAGCGGTATTGATGCAGAACGGTAGGGCGATTGCCTACGCGTCCAGACAGTTGAAGGTACATGAGAAGAATTATCCTGTCCATGATCTCGAGTTAGCTGCTATTGTTCACGCCTTGAACATCTGGCGTCACTATTTATACGGTGTGCCTTGTGAGATTTATACTGATCACCAGAGTTTGCAGCATCTGTTCAAGCAGAAGGACCTTAATTTGCGTCAGAGGAGATGGCTAGAGGTACTGAAGGACTATGATATCACTATTTTTATCACCCGGGCAAGGCCAATATGGTGGCTGATGCTTTGAGCCGCCAAGCAGAGAGTTTGGGGAGTCTATGGCGATGGATGTTCAGTCCTTAGCTAACCAGTTTGTGAGATTAGATCTTTCAGAGCCCAGTTGGGTTCTAGCTTGCGTGGTCTCTCAGTCTTCCTTGATCGCATCCGGGAGCGACAGTTTGATGACCCTTATTTTGTCCTCAAGGACAAGGTTTTGCATTGCCATGCCCACATACATTCATATGACCATGATTATTATTTAGTCTTTTTCTAGACTTCTCACATCTAGCTGCCATATTCGCTTCAAGAAGCGGAGCTGACCCTATAGGACGGGCTTCATGATTTTTCAGCAAAAGGGTATTATGTTGCTCAACCACCAGAAGGCATGAGATCAATTCAGAATACTTTTTAAAACCCCATTCACGATATTGCTGTTGTAATACCATGTTTGAGGCATGAAAAGTCGTAAGAGTCTTTTCCAACAAATGCTCATCATTCATAACATCCCCACATTATTTCAATTGGGAAGTTATTCGAAATACAGCAAAGTTATACTCACGTACGGTCTTAAAATCTTGCAACTGTAGGTGCATCCGGTCATATCGAGCCATTGGCAATACCGTAACCTTAAGGTGATCATACCTTTCCTTTAGGCCAGTTCACAATTCAAGTGGAACTTTCATTGTTAAATATTCAACCTTCAAACCTTCATCCAAATGATGACAAAGAAAATCATGGACTTCACTTTGTCTTGGCTTGATGCCCCATTACCCTGAGTAATGGTGTTACCAAGGCCTTTAGCGGCTAAGTGAATCTCAGCATCGAGAACCCATGATAGGTAATTCTTTCCAGAAATGTCAAGTGCCACAAACTCAAGCTTTGACAAATTCGACATACTGAAAACTATGAAAGATGATAAACAATTAGCAATCTTTAGGATAATAGCGTAAAGAATCTTAAAAATTGACATAATATCAAATTTGTGAACTATATACACTAAAGTGATAATTCCATAGAAAAGAATACTGTTTGTTTCTTCAAATTATTAGTATATCTTTGATGTTAACTAGAAAAAAATGTCTTCTATCTTTAACACAATTTCGAATGTCGAACAACATAAAATAAGTATTCTTCTCTTAATTAATTCTATTAACATAAAAATTAGCAACTTTCACATGATAATCATACAAATAGGTGAAAATAAAGAAACATAAAATTCTTTATTTTTACACATAACTAGAGATGTGAGAAATTATAAAACTGCATATTAAAGATGCTAATCATGAAATCAAAATATACAACGAAGAAAACAAAATGAACAAATATACCTGAACAACGAACAAAGCTCAACTTCGTGCTCATAACATGTTAAGAAATGTAGTTCAAAGTAACAATATAAAGCAAGTAGATAAGTAGAATAAGAGAAGAAGAGATAACTTTTGTCTTAAACATGACATTAATAATTGAGAATATGGGGAAAGATCATGGGGAGAGGTTATGGACATGTGAAAGTTACAATCATAATAGTAATGAGTAGTAGGAAGTTATTTATATTATGGATGAAAATAGTGGAAATAATGGACATCCATATTAACAATAGGTTTTACAACGATTTTTTGAATTTGTGTTATTTAACATTTTAACGGGCTCCGTCTATCTATATCTCCGTCATGCAATGGGTTTAAGTTGCGTGCCTTTTTTTTTTTTTTTT
>MU783226.1:6996-17738 GCA_026770625.1 Nicotiana glauca
CGCATTCGATCAAAAACCCGACCAAACGATGTCCGAATGACCTAAAAATTTGTACACATATCAAAAATCACCTAACGAAGCTACAGCAACTCACAGATTTCCATTCTGACCCTCGGATCAAAATCTCACCTATCAACCGAAATTCGCCAAAATTCCAACTTCGCCAATTCAAGCCTAATTCTACACTGGACCTCCAAATTCAATTCTGATCGCACTCCCAAGTCACAAATCACCTCCCAGAGCTAACCAAACTATTGGAATTCACATCCAAGCCCTCTAACTCATAAGTCGACTTCCGGTTGACTTTTTCAAACCAACATTTCCTTAAAGAGACTAATTGCCCCATTTCCTACCAAATCCAATGCGAGTCAACTCAAACTCGCCCAACACATATAATAATTCATGAAGGAAAAATAGACGGGAAAAATAGGTCGTCACAATTTCTTAATCAGCCACGGACTCTTTCATTGACCTTATGAGTGAACTAGTTGACCCTGATATCAAATTACCTGGTGATTTTTATAAGGCAAAGAGATTAGTTACTAAGTTAGGACTTTCGTCAATGAGAATTGATTGTTGTGAAGATGGTTGCATGTTATATTATAAAGATGATGCAGCTTTAGACAGTTGTAAATTTTGCGAAAAGCCTTGCTTCAAGAGGCTTTCCAGCGGGAATATGATCGTTATCAAGTCGATGCATTATTTACCTCTTATACCTAGGTTAAAGAGGTTATATGTGTCGATGAGTTCCGCTCCTCATATGAGATGGCACTTTGAAAATAGAAGACCACCTGGTGTTATGTGTCATCTTTCAGATGGAGAAGCTTGGAAGCACTTTGATAGGACATATCCAGATTTTTCTAGTGAACCAAGGAACATTCGGTTAGGTCTGTGTGCGGATTTCTTCATGCCTTTTTCTGTATCTGCGACACCATATTCATGTTGGCCTGTCTTTCTTACACCTTATAATCTACCACCCGAGTTGTGCATGTTTAGTCCATATATATTCTTAAATTGTATTATCCCCGGTCCACGTAATCTAAAAAGTTTGATTGATGTATATTTGCAACCTTTGATTGATGAGCTAAAACTATTGTGGTACGATGGTATTGAAACATATGGCATATCAACCAAGCAAAATTTTAATTTGCGTGCTAATTTAATATGGAAAATTAACAATTTTCCTGCGTGTGGAATGTTGTCTGGGAGGATGTCTGCTGGGAAGCTAGCTTGTCCTTACTGCATGGAAAATAGTAAAGTGTTCACTTTGAAATATGGCCGAAAGCAATCATGGTTTAATTGTCATCGTCAATTCTTGCCTCCTGATCATGAATTTAGAAGGATGAAAAATGCATTTAAAATGAATAAAATGGAATATGATTCTCCACCTCCGATACTTTCAGGCGAGGAAATTTGGGAGAGGGTCCAGAACTTCACTAAATTTACTAAAGCTCCACCTTATAGATTCCCCGGATACGGTGTTACTCATAATTAGATGAAACATAGTATATTTTGGGAGTTGCCTTATTAAAAGGATAATCTTCTCCGTCACAACCTTGATGTCATGCATATTGAGAAGAATTATTTTGACAATTTTTTCAACACAGTGATTGTGACGACCCAAAGGGTCATCACCTGTTTTCTCTGTCATTCCGTGCTTCAGAGGCCTTGAAAACATCATTTTATTACTTGCCTCGAGTTGCGTGCGCAGTTCGGGCACGTAGCCAAAAATCTTAAATAATAATTTTGTGTAAAAATTTATGAATTTTGATATTAATATGATTCAAGTTGACTTTGGTCAACATTTTGGGTAAACAAACCGAACCCGTGATTGGACTGTCCCGGAGGGTCCGTAAAAAATATAGGACTTGGATGTATTCCCGGAATCGAATTCCGAGGCCCTAATCCCGAGGAATGAATTTTTGTGTGAAATTATTTTCTGAAACTAATTAAGGAAAATGGAAAGGAAATTTTATCAGAATACTATGGTATCGGACTCGTATTTTGATTCCGACGCCTGTTACAGGTCTTATAAGTGGTTTAAGCGCTTCCTATGAAATTTGGTTGAAATCGAATGTCATTTGACGTGTTTCGGACCTAAATATCTAAAAATGAATGTTCATGAAGTTTGATGAATAAGTGATGATTTTGAGGCTTGATTCCTCATTTTTATGTTATTTTGGCAATTTGATCACACGGTTAAGTTCGTAAGATGTTTTTGAGTTAGTGTGGGTATTTGGTTGGGAGCCCCGAGGGCTCGAGAGTGTTTTCGAAGGTGTGCGGGATGGTTTTGAAACTTAGAAAATTGCATAAACAACAGTTCTGTCACTCTGATATTTTGTTCTATGCGATTGCATAGGCCTATCCGCAATCGCATAGTGTGAGGTTCCAGGTGCCCTGTTTTTCTCTATGCGATCGCATAGCTTGGCCAGTCCCTTCAATGCGATCGCATTCATCATCCGCGATCGCATAGTGTCCACCAGAAATTTTAGCTCCATTTTTCCTCAATGCGTTCGCAACGTGCCTTCTGCGATCGCAATGTTTCACCCCCCTTAATCTATGCGATCGCAATGCCCTTTTCGCGATCGCATAGAGCATTTTTCTCGCCCAATCACACTTACTCTATGCGATCGCATGAGCCTCTTAGAGATCGCATAGAGCAATTTCGCCCAATGATTTTTAAGACCCAAAATAGAATGCAAACGGGATTTTTACACCATTTCACAAACCCTCTCCTCTTCAAAGCTCTTGGAGCATTTCTTCACAAAAGTTTCATGGGTAAGTGTTTCTTAACTCGTTTTCTTCATTTTCCATCAATATCATTTGAATTCCTAGTCCTATAACATGTGAAAATAGGTAGAAATTAGAGAATTGGGTAGAGTTAGTATTTTAAAATATTTCGTGAATTAGACCTCGTTTTGGGGTAGAACTTGAAAGCAAATTATATATTCGGGCTCATGGGTGAATGGGTGAATTTATTTTGGTTTGAACCTCGTGTTTTGACCAAGAGGGCCCGGGGTTGATTTTTATAATTTCGGGCAGAATGTTTAGGAAAATATATTTAGGCATTTGTATTGGATTGTTTAGTATTATTAATGATATTAAATCAATTGTGTATAGATACGATTGGATTGGAACCAAATTTGAAAGGAAAAGCAGTGCTTGAGGATTGACTTGGCTATAGAACACTGAGGTAAGTGTTTGATCTAACTTTGGCTTGAGGGAATAGGATTAGAGTATTGTTTGCTAATTGCTAATTGTTGAGTACGGTGTATAGGCTTGGTGACGAGTATCTATACACTAGTGTCTAGCATGACCGTGAGTCTTTACTTGTACTTATTCTGGTTTTGTTGTGACTCTTCCATGTTTAATTGATGGTTTCTATGTAATGCGAAGAGTATGAGAAATAATTATTAGTTGTAAATTATTGGGAGCGTTGGCTCGAATGATAAAATAACTATTGAGTAAGAATCGGAAGAAAATGAAAGAGATGTGATTATTCCCTTGCCGGGAATTAACTATTTACTCATATTCTCCCTTGCCGGGATAGTCGAATTGATACTTGTTCCTTTGCCGGGAAACCATTATATATTATGAAATGGGATCGTGTGGCATGCCGACCACTTATATATTATGAAATAGGATCGTGTGGCACGCCGACCACTTACATATTATGAAATAGGATCGTGTGGCACACCAACCACTTATATATTATAAAATGGGATCGTGTGGCACGCCGATAACTTTTATACTATGAAATGGGATCATGTGGCATGCCGACCACTTATATATACTATGAAATGGGATCGTGTGGCATGCCGATCACTTATATATACTATGAAATGGGACTGTGTGGCACGCGGACCACTTATTCTTTGTTAGAAGGAATCAGTTGTAGATCCTTATATATCCCTGTTGTTTTGTTTTATCTGTTACCCCCAAAAGCACGTTCCCCTCCTAGTCTTAATTATTACTTCCCAGTGTTATTTTGTAGTACTCGTATATATACTTATCTGTACAGGTTGATTGATAGTCCTGTCTAGCCTCGTCACTACTTCATCGGGGTTAGGCCAGGCACTTACCAGCACATAGGGTCGGTTGTGCTGATGCTACACTCTGTGCATCTTTTTGTACAGATCATAGTACCGGAGCAGGAGCTTTTGGATAGTGGTAGTAGCATTGGGAGCTGAGCTCAGTCCAGAGACTCCCGAGGTTGCCTTGCTGACGTTTACATGGCCCCAAGTCTCTCTTATCTTTGTTTTTCATTTGATTTCCTTTGTATCAGATCAGACAGTACTATATTTTTATTCAGACTTTGTATTTAGCATTTTGCAGAAGTTCATGAGTTGGTGACACCTGATCTGGGTAGAAATGTATTTGAGCTTCCGCACTTGGTTTCAGTTATTTATGTTTTGAGACTTTCGCTTTTATATTAATTGTCTAGTATTTCTTTATATTATTGGTGTTGTTAAGAGAAGTATTAAATTAACTGGCTTGCCTAACTCCTATTAGTAGGCGCCATCACGACTCCCGATTGTGGGAAAAATCCAGGTCGTGACAAGTTGGAATCAGAGAACTAGGTTACATAGGTCTCACGACTTACGGACAAACTTAGTAGAGTCTGAGGGATCGGTACGGAGACATCTGTATTTATCCCGCAGATTCTACGGAGTTAGGAAAATTTCACTTTTGTTCTTTCTTGTCGTGCGATTCTATTTTCCAAATACTGATTGTCTTTCTACTCTGTTCTTTTACAGATGGAGAGAACACGTGTTTTCTCTTCTACCTCATAGCAGCCCAATCCCCCAGCAGCAGCTCCTACGAGGGGTAGAGGGCGAGGGCAAGGGCGAGGCTGTGCTAAAGGTCGAGGCCATGCTAGAGGCCGAGACCGTGCTAGAGGCTGAGGCAAGGGCAAAGCTCAACCCCGAGCAGCAGTCCCAGAGGTGGAACCTCATATTGATTATGATGAGGAGGTTCCAGCCCCAGCAGCTCCTGTAGGCCCAGTTCAGGTCCCAGAGGGGACATAGTCACCCCAGATCTTTAGGACGCTTTGGTCAGACTGGCAGGCTTTATGGATAGCGTCACTAGAGCGGGTTTGCTTCCAGTAGCACCAGCCACTTCTTAGGCGGGAGGAGGAGTTCAGACTCCTGCTACACGTACTCTAGAGCAGGTAGCTCCCCAGGCTCATGTTCCAGTGGTTCAGCCAGCTGTGGCAGTTCAGCCAGGTATTGTGACCCAGGCCGGCGATGGAGCGGCTATGTATTCAGATGCTTTGTGGAGGTTGATAGGTTCTCCAAGCTCTTCACCACCACTTTCAGCGGTACTTCTTCAGAGGATCCACAGGATTTCTTATTTAGTTGCCATGAGATCCTTCGGACTATGGGTATTGTGGAGACCAATGGGGTCGACTTCGCCACTTTTCGACTAGCAGGATCCCCAAGACTTGGTGGAGGGACTATTGTTTATCCAGACCAGCAGGGTCGCCATCATTGACTTGGGACCAGTTTGCAGAGTTGTTTTTGGAGAAGTTTCTCCCAGTTACTTAGCGATTTTTTGCAGGCAGTTCGAGCGCCTCCAGCAGGGCTCTAGGACAGTCATGCAATATGAGACTCGGTTCATTGATCTAGCACGCCATGCTATTGTTATACTCCCCACCGAGAGAGGGGGTAAGGAGGTTTATTGATGGATTGATTTAGCTGATCCGTCTCCAGATGTCTATGTGAGCTGGGAGTGAGATTTCTTTTTAGAAGGCGGCCAATGCGGTCCGTAGAGTTGAGATGGCTCTTGCACGGGGAGGTGGTCATGGGTCAGATAAGAGGCCCCATCATGCAGGTAGGTTTAGTGGTACCTCGTCTGGAGGTGGGGATTCTTATGGTAGATACCATCCTCCGAGGCCCTTTCAGTCAGCCCTTCAGGTCTCACATGGTACTTTAGGTGGTCGTGGCTCTCAGCCGTAATCTTCTGACCAGTAGCTTTTCAGTTCACCATCATCACCTATCTGCGCGCCACCACTCCGTTATTCTCAGCAGCCGAGGGCTTGTTACACGTGTGGCAACACGAGACATATTGCCAGGTATTGCCCTCGAGCTTTTGATAGCTCTCAGCAGCAGGTTCCTCATCCTATGATTCAGGTATCAGGTGATCCACAGGCCGCCCAGCCAACTAGAGAGGTGGAGGGAGAGATCATAGAAGTGGAGCTCGGACCACCAGAGGTAGAGGCCAGCCAGTAGCCGATTGTCCCAAAGATATGGTTTAGGGGGGTGGGACCTAGCCCCAGTGTTATGCTCTTCCAGCCAGGCCAGAGGCTGAGTCTTTGGATACAGTTATTACAGGTACTATTCTGGTCTGTGATAGGGATTCTTCAGTGCTATTTGACCCTGGGTCTACGTATTCATATGCGTCGTCCTATTTTGCACCATATCTGGTTATGCCTAGTGATGCTTTGGGTATTCCTATTTATGTATCTACATCGGTGGGTGATTCTATAGTGGTCGACCAGGTAGTGGTAGTGTTTGAGGGTCTTGAGACCCGTGTTGATTTATTGCTCTTAGACATGGTGGATTTCGACGTTATATTAGGGATGGATTGGTTGTCCCTATATAATGCTATCTTGGATTGTCACGCCAAGACCGTGACCTTGGCTTTGCTAGATTTGCCCCGTTTGGAGTGGAGAGGGACCCCAGGGCATACCACCCACAGTGTTATTTTATATGTGAAGGCTCAATGTATGGTCGAGAAAGGGTGTTTAGCTTATCTGGCGTATGTTCGTGATTCCAGCACAGAGGTCCCTTCTATTGATTCTGTTCCTATTATTCGAGAGTTCCCCGAGGTTTTCCCTTTAGACCTGCTTGGTATGCCGCCCGACAGGGACATTGATTTCTGCATTGATCTGGCTCCGGGCACTCAGCCCATTTCCATTCTTCCGTATCGCATGGCCCCAGCAGAGTTGAAAGAGTTAAAGGACCAGTTGCAAGAATTTCTAGAGAAGGGTTTTATCAGACCTAGTGTTTCTCCTTGGGGTGTGCCGGTGTTATTTGTAAAGAAAAAGGATGGTTCGATGAGGATGTGCATTGATTACCAGCAATTGAACAAAGTGACGATTAAGAACAAGTATCCACTGCCGAGGATTGATGATTAGTTCGACCAGCTTCAGGGTGCAAAGGTGTTTTCAGAGATAGATTTGAGATCTGGCTACCACCAGCTAAGGATTAGGGCGTCTGATGCCCCTAAGACAGCATTCCGCACTCGGTATGGGCATTATGAGTTTTTGGTCATGTCATTTGGGTTGACCAATGCCCCAGCAGCATTTATGGAGTTAATGAACCGAGTGTTCAGGCCTTATTTGGACTTGTTCGTGATAGTCTTTATTGATGATATTCTGGTGTACTCCCGCAGCCAGGAGTAGGATGAGTAGCACCTTAGAGTGGTTCTTCAGACTCTTGAGGATAGTCAGTTATATGCTAAGTTCTCGAAGTGTGAGTTCTGGTTGAGTTCGGTTGCATTTCTGGGTCACGTTGTATTAGCAGAGGGTATTCAGGTGGACCCAAAAAAGATTGAGGCAGTCAATAACTGGCCTCGACCAGCATCATCTACTGAGATTCGGAGTTTCTTGGGGTTATCAGGTTATTACCTTCGGTTCGTGGAGGGATTTTCATCTATTGCAGCCCCGATGACCAGATTTACATAGAAGGGTGCCTAGTTCAGATGGTCGGATGAGTGTGAGGCAAACTTTCAGAAGCTCAAGACAGCTCTGACTACGGCACCGGTATTGGTTTTGCCTACAGGTTCAAGGCCTTATACAGTTTATTGTGATTCTTCCTATATTGGGCGTGGTGCAGTATTGATGCAGGATGGCAGAGTCATTGCCTATGCTTCGAGGTAGTTGAAGATCCACGAGAAGAATTATCCGGTTCATGACCTAGAGTTGGCAGCCATTGTTCATGCTTTAAAGATTTGGAGGCATTACCTATATGGTGTGACGTGTGAGTGTACACTGATCACAAGAGTCTTCAGTACTTGTTCAAGAAGAAGGAGTTGAACTTGAGGAAGATGAGGTTGTTGGAGCTACTGAAGGATTATTATGTTACTATTTTGTATCACATGGGGAGAGCCAATGTGGTGGCCGATGCATGGAGTAGGAAGTCTGCTAGTATGGGTAGTTTTGCTTATATTTTGGTCAGCCAGATACCGCTTGCTTTGGACATTCAGGCCTTGGCCAATTGATTTGTGAGGTTGGAAATTTCTGAGACTAGCAGAGTTTTAGATTGCACGGTCACTCGTTCTTCATTATTGGAGCGTATCTATGATCGGCAGTTTGATGATCCCCATCTGTGTATCCTAAGAGACACGGTGCAGCGTGGAGGTGCCACGAAGGTGACCTCAGATGATGATGGTGTTTTGAGATTGCAGGGGCAAGTTTGTGTGCCCAATGTCGATGGGATTCGAGATTTGATCTTAGCGGAGGCCTATAGTTCTTGATATTCTATTCACCTGGGCGCCGCGAAGATGTATCAGGACTTGCGGCAGCATTATTGGTGGCGTAGGATGAAGAGAGATACTGTTGCATATGTAGCTCGATGTTTGAACTGCCAGCAGGTTAAGTATGAGCATCAGAGGCCTGGTGGTTTGTTTTAGAGGATTGAGCTTCCCGAGTGGAAGTGGGAGAGGATTACCATGGATTTCGTTACCGGACTTCCGTTGACTCGGAAGAAGTTTGACTCGATATTGGTTATTTTTGACAGGCTCACCAAGTCAGCGCATTTCATTCATGTGGCAGTCTCCTATTCATCTGAGAGGTTAGCTGAGATTTATATCCGGGAGATTGTTCGCCTTCATGGTGTGCCGGCATCTATCATTTCGGACAGGGGTACGCAGTTTACCTTGTGTTTTTGGGGTGCAGTTCAGCGAGAGTTGGGCACACGGGTTGAGTTGAGCATAGCGTTTCATCCTCAGATGGACGGTCAGTCCGAGCGGACTATTTAGACTTTGGAGGATATGATCCGGGCTTGTGTTATCTACTTTGGAGGTTCGTGGGACCAGTTTTTGCCTTAGCAGAGTTCGCCTACAACAATAGCTACCAGTACAGCATTCAGATGGCTCCATATGAGGCGTTGTATGGTATGCGATGTTGGTCTCGAGTCGGATGGTTTGATCCGGTAGAGGATCAGTTATTGGGTATCAATCTATTTCAGGAGGCCTTGGATAAGGTCAAGATCATTCAGGATAGGCTTCGTTCGGCTCAGTCGCTATAAAAGAGTTATGCAGATCGTAAGGTTCGGGATGTAGCTTTCATGGTTGGTGAGCGGCTCTTGCTCCGAGTGTCACCTATGAAGGGTGGATGAGATTTGGGAAAAAGGGCAAGCTTAGTCCTAGGTTCATTGGTCCATTTGAGTTTTTCGATCGTGTGGGAGAGGTGGCTTATATGCTTTCCTTGCCACCTAGCTTGTTAGCCGTGCATCCGGTGTTCCATGTATCCATGCTTCGGAGGTATCACGGTGACCCAACTCATGTATTAAATTTCAGCACTGTCCAGTTGGATAAGGATTTGTCTTATGAGGAGGAGTCGGTAGCTATTCTAGACGGGCAGGTTTGACAGTTGAGGTTGAAGAGTTTTCCTTCAGTGCGTGTCTAGTGGAGAGGTCAGCCTCCTGAGGCATCGACTTGGGAGTCCGAGTCTGATATGTGGAGCCGTTATCCTCATCTATTTCCCGACTCATATACTTCTTTCTTTTGTCCGTTTGAGGACAAACGGTTGTTTTAGAGGTGGAGAATGTGACGACCCAAAGGGTTATCACCTGTTTTCTCTTTCATTCCGTGCTTCTGAGGCCTTGAAAACCTTATTTTTTTAACTTGCCTCGAGTTGCATGCGCAGTCCGGGCGCGTAGCCGGAAAGCTTAAATAAGAATTCTGTGTAAAAATTTATGAATTTTGATATTAATATGATTAAAGTTGACTTTTGTCAATATTTTGGGTAAACAGACCCGGAGCCATGATTGGATGGTCCCGGAGTGTCCGTATAAAAATATAGGACTTGGGCGTATGCCCGGAATCGAATTTCGAGGCCCCAATCCCGAGGAATAAATTTTTGTGTGAAATTGTTTTCTAAAATTAATTAAGGAAAATAGAAAGGAAATTTGATCAGAATACTATGGTATCGAGCTCGTATTTTGGTTCCAATGCCCGGTACAGGTCGTATATGTGGTTTAAGCGCTACCTGTGAAATTTAGTTGAAATCGGACGTCATTTGACGTGTTTCTGACCTAAATATCTAAAAATGAAAGTTTATGAAGTTTGATGAAAAAGTGATAATTTTGAGGTTTGATTCCTCGTTTTTGATGTTATTTTGACGATTTGATCGCTCGATTATGTTCGTATGATGTTGTTGAGTTAGTGTGGGTGATTGAGTAGGAGCCCCGAGGGCTCGGGGGTGTTTTCAAAGGTGTTCGGGATGGTTTTGAAACTTAGAAAATTGCAGAAACAACAGTTCTGTCACTCTGATATTTTGTTCTATGCAATCGCATAGGCCTATCCGCAATCGCATAATGTGAGGTTCCAGGTGCCCTGTTTTGCTCTATGAGATCGCATAGATTGATCCGCGATCGCATAGCTTGGCCAGTCCCTTTAATGCGATCGCATTCATCATCCACGATCGCATAGTGTTACGCCCACCAGAAATTTTAGCTCCCTTTTTTCCTCTATGCGTTCGCAACGTGCCTTCCGCAATCGCAATGTTTCACCCCCCC
>MU783226.1:18188-35737 GCA_026770625.1 Nicotiana glauca
CCCCCCCCCCCCCCCCTTACTCTATGCGATCGCAATGCCCTTTTCACGATCGCATAGAGAAATTTTCTCGCCCAATCACACTTACTCTATGCGATCGCATGAGCCTCTTAGCGATTGCATAGAGCAATTTCTCCTAGTGATTTTTAAGACCCAAAACAGAATGAAAACGGGATTTTTACACCATTTCACAAACCCTCTCCTCTTCAAAGCTCTTGGGCGATTCTTGGAGCATTTCTTCACCAAAGTTTCTTGGGTAAGTGTTTCTTAACTCGTTTTCTTCATTTTCCATCAATATCATTTGAATTCCTATGCCTAGAACATGTGAAAATAGGTAGAAATTAGAGAATTTGGTAGAGTTAGGGTTTTCAAATATTTCGTGAATTAGACCTCATTTTGGGGTCGAACTTGAAAGCAAATCATATATTCGGGCTCATGGGCGAATGGGTGAATTTATTTTGGTTTGAACCTCGTGTTTTGACCAAGTGGGCTCAGGGTCAATTTTTATAATTTCGGGCAGAATGTTAGGAAAATATATTTAGGCATTTGGATTTGATTGTTTAGTATTATTGATGATATTAAATCAATTGTGTATAGATACGATTGGATTGGAACCAAATTTGAAAGGAAAAGCGGTGCTTGAGGATTGAGTTGGCTATAGAACACCGAGGTAAGTGTTTGATCTAACTTTGGCTTGAGGGAATAGGATTAGAGTATTGTTTGCTAATTGCTAATTGTTGAGTACGGTGTATAGGCATGGTGACGAGTATCTATACACTGGTGTCTAGCATGACTGTGAGTCTTTATTTGTACTTATTCTGGTTTTGTTGTGACTCTTCCATGTTTAATTGATGGTTTCTATGTAATGCGAAGAGTATGTAAAATAATTATGAGATGTAAACTCTTGGGAGCATTGGCTCGAATGATAAAATAACTATTGAGTAAGAATCGGAAGAAAATGAAAGAGATGTGATTATTCCCTTGCCAGGAATTAACTGTTTACTCGTATTCTCCCTTGCCGGGATAGTCGAATTGATACTTGTTCCCTTGCCGGGAAACCATTATATATTATGAAATGGGATCGTGTGGCACGCCGACCACTTATATATTATGAAATGGGATCGTGTGGCATGCCGACCACTTATATATTATGAAATGGGATCGTGTGGCACGCCGACCACTTATATATACTATGAAATGGGATCGTGTGGCACGCCGGCCACTTATATAATATGAAATGGGATCGTGTAGCACGCCGACCACTTATATATACTATGAAATGGGATCGTGTGGCAGGCCGACCACTTATATATACTATTAAATGGGATCGTGTGGCACGCCGACCTCTTATTCTGTGTTAGAAGGAATCAGTTGTAGTTCCTTATATATCCCTGTTGTTCTGTTTTATTTGTTACCCCCAAAAGCATGTTCCCCTCACAGTCTTACTATTACTTCCCGCTGTTTTTTTGTAGTACTCGTATATATATTTATCTGTACAGGTTGATTGGTAGTCCTGTCTAGCCTCGTCACTACTTCGCCGGGGTTAGGCTAGGCACTTACCAGCACATGGGGGCGGTAGTGCTGATGCTACACTTTGTGCATCTTTTTGCACAGATCACAGTACCGGAGCAGGAGCTTTTGGACAGCAGTAGGAGCATTGGGAGCTGACCTCAGTCCAGAGACTCCCGAGGTAGCCTTGCTGACGTTCGCTTGGCCCGGAGTCTCTCTTATCTTTGTTTTTCGTTTGATTTCCTTTGTACCGAATCAGACAGTACTGTATTTTAATTCACACTTTGTATTTAGCATTCTGTAGAAGTTCGTGAGTTAGTGACACCAGATCTGGGCAGAAATGTATTTAAGCTTCCGCACTTGGTATCAGTTATTTATGTTTTGAGACTTCCACTTTTATATTAATTGTCTCGTATTTCTTTATATCGTTTATGTTGTTAATAGAAGTATTAAATTTATTGGCTTGCCTAGCTCCTATTAGTAGGCACCATCACGACTCCCGATGGTGGAAAATATCCGGGTCGTGACAGTGATGGATGTTTAAAGTAAGACAAAGGATAACCCGAAGGCTAGAATGGACTTACAAGAATATTGTAGGCGGCCTAAATTATACTTGCAGATAGAAAACAATGGTAAGGTGTTCAAGCCCAAAGCAAGTTACACATTCACTTTGGAGGAAAGACGGCAAATTTGTGATTGGGTAACGAAATTGAAGATGCTTGAGGGTTATGCATCAAATCTTGGGAAAATTGATATGGAGGTAGGGAAGTTGAGCCATTTGAAAAGTCATGAGTGTCATGTTTTCATGGAGACCTTAGTGCCTATTGCATTTTGTGGTTTTTCTGAAAGAATCTGATAACCCATCACAGAGATTAGTTTGTTTTTCAAAGACTTGCGTTCTTCCACATTAAGAGAAGAAAACCTACTCCGGGTGGATAAGAACATTCGTGTAACTTCTACTAAGATGGAAAAGATATTTCCATGTTGTTTTTTTTATGTGATGGAACACCTTCCAATCCACCTTTTCTTTTATTTGAATGTTCTTGGCTAACCTGAAATTATGTAGGACAATTGGCAAATGCAAACAATTTGTTAAACAGAGGAATATGATTGAAGGATCTATATGCGAAGCTTATCTTGAAAAGGAAACTGCTCATTTTTGTTCTTATTATTTTGAGAGTAATGTGCCATGTGCTAGGACTAGGCCCAACAAGCACACGGTCGAATGTGTGAGTGATCCATTATATCCGCCTATGTCCATATTCAATCAACCAGGTCGATGTTTTAAAGATGCTAGAAAGAGAAGCTTGAATGATATGGAGTTCAAGTCAGCTCACTTCATGTGTTGCTAAATTGCCCCGAAGTTGTACCATTTCTCAAGTAAGTATTGATTTAGTAGTTATCAAAATATAAAAATTATTGTGATTACATCTCAATGCAACTACTAAAAATATTTGATGTATCACAGTCACTTCGTGGGTCAATTTGGCCATGATGCTGTATATACGAGATTTGATATGTTGTTCAAACAATTTGTAAGTTTATCCTTAAAATATTCTAACACTATGTAGGTAAACAATGTTGGAAGTTATGCTAAATTATGAATTTTTTTAAAAATATGTAGGTAAATGATTCAAATAATAGTGTAAATCAATTTTTGAAAGATATAGCTTGGGTACCTGGGCTTGAGGTCACAACAATATCTAAGTACGTTGTGAATGGTTATAAGTTTCATACAGGGGATTGCTCTAAAAATAAAAATAGCAACAACAGTGGGGTGTGAGTTCAGGAGGTGATGGCAACCAAGTTGGAGATATTGATTATTATGGTGTGCTCAAAGAAATAATAGAACTAGAATATACAAGTTGGCCATTTAAGAAATTGATACTCTTTAGATGAAAGTGGTTTGACCGAAATCCAACAAGAGGTACAAGAGTACACAATCAATACAACATAATTGAGGTTAATCATACGAGCGAGTATGATCGCTATGATCCTTTCATAAGTGCATATAATGTTAGGCAAGTTTATTACGCTCCTTATCCATTGCGGCGGAATAAGTCAGATTGGTGGTGTTGTAATAAAAACTAAGCTTGTAGGTAGGGTGGAAGTCGAGAATGTGTTAGTTGTTGCATATCAAAACGATATCTCCAGTGTTCACCAAATAGTGGATGAAGTTTTAGAAAATGATTTAGAACATCCTGAACACATATTGGAAGAAGTTAATATAAATGAAGTAAGAATTATAGAAAATGAGGAAGAAGAATCAACTGATGAAGCTCAAACTGGTGAGGAAGAGGAATTCTCGGATGAGGAACAATACGTCGATGAGCTTTAAAAAGTTGGTTTCTTTAACAAATCTCATTTATAGCTAGTTTCTTTATATGTTTCAATCTAAATATGTATTATATTATGCAGATGACAGGCAAGGATCAAGGTAATAATGACCTTACCGGTTCTCGGGGTCAAGAAAAGGCTAGGAAACCAAAGAGGAGGGTAGAAGATAATACTCAATATTTTCCACCCTCTTCAAAGATGCTTATGCCTATGCCTATATCTTTGCCTCCACCCCAGGGCTATTCTGAGCTGCCACAGCATCACCAGCCCTACACCTTCGTGCAGACACCAGGTCTTCCATCACATGGCCATAGGACTATACGTCCGACATACAGTCCAGCTGCCTCACGACCACGTGGATTGCATCCATCTGCATCGCATGGATCGCATCGATCTATGTCACATCCACATGGATCATAGCCATCAGTTTCACAGCCACTCGGGTCACAGCTATCAGTGTCACAGCCACTTGCGGTCTACACAGCTATGTCGCAGTCACATCGATCGTAGCCATCTTCATCAAGGACTCCATCTATTTCATACCTTCACCTGGGAGATACTAGCTCTTACCCCCTACACCTTCCACACATGCCTCTAATATACATACTTCGGACGATGATGTTGATGATGACGAGGAGGCGCATTATGATCAATATGGCAGGATCATCATAGTCCCTGAGGGTGATGGGTAAGAGTTATTTATTATTTTTATATTTATTGTTTTGTACAGTTTTTACTAAGATATTAATGTATTTTTTTTATTAAATTGCAGATTTACCCCTAGTAATATTCCTACAAGGATAATCACCAAAGCCACCAGAAAGCTTTATGATGGCGCTTATGCGACTTGGAGTGAATTCTCATTTTCGCTGAAGGAGCAAATTTTCAATCAATTTAAGGTATAAATATTATTTTAAGCAGTATAATTATTTATATTTATGATATTTCCATATAATACTTAACTTTTGAAAGACAGAGCAAGTGATTATGGGAATACCGTTATAGCGCGGAAGTGGCTGCAAATCTTCATCTCAAAGCTCGCAAATGATCGTCGCATCGTTCCCCAAAGCTATAAAGTTGAAGCAGAAGCCTGACTGGTTGCTTCAAAATTTGTGGGAGAATTTGCTAAGGCAATGGCTTACCGCAAAGTTCTTAGAGAACAGCGAAAAAGGAAAGAAAGATGGCGCATCTGAGAAGGGAGGATCCTTGCACACTAGAGGTGCGATCAGCCTAGGGACAGTAAAAAGAAGAATTGTGTGCTTAATTTATTTTAATTTTAAAAGTATATCTATTCTATTTATTAACTAAAATTTATGAGTTTTCATGAATAGAAGTTGGGGCATCCGATGAACCAAGATGAGCTATTCAAGGAGACTCATATTGTAAAGAAGAAGAAAGAGATGGATCAAAAAAGGTGGGTCGAGGGCCAAGCCTCGACTGTACATGTAAGTTTTCACTTTTCATTAAGTATTTTGATTTACTTTTAGATAAATTTTGAAGTACTAAATCAATATAATTTTTCTTATATGGTCGTTTTACAGTTGAACTGGAGGAATTCACACGCAGTCAGCCACCTAATGGCCAACCTTTGGATGAGGATGATGAAAGAATGGCTTCCTACTAAGAAATTCCATCGCTATAAGTATGGAATGCAAGGAATAGGGACTTCCTCGCAAGCCGATCTACTTGATGGGGAGAGCATCTCCGCTATACGGGAGACTGTGACAAAGCTCACATCCAAGCTAGAAGCGGCCAAGGAATGAGAAAAGCTTAGAGATGCTCAGTACATTGCCATGCAAGAGCATATCAAATCTCTCCTAGATTCTGGCAATTTTCCGATTCCCCGGTCTCGTGAGTCATCGCCACAGGCTCACCTTCCTCGTGCTCATTCCTCCCGTCCTCCAAGTGCTTGTTCTTCCCGTCCTCTCCGTGATCGTTCTTCCCGTCCTCGACAAGTACACCTTTCTGGATACCGTCTTGGTGATGAAATTTCATCAGAAGGTGATGATAATGATGTACAAAATAATCCTTGAGTTTTATACACTTTGAACTAGACAAATAGAATCTGTTTTCGAATGGGCTTGTAATAACAGCCAACTTAGTTTGGTTAGCTTAATGTGTTAGTTCTATTGAACTTTATACTTTGTTAGTTTTAATGTTGTTGTTAGTGTTGTTGTGTTGTTGTTGTTGTGTTGTTTTTGTTGTTGTTGTGTTGTTGTTGGTTTTGTTGTTGGTATTGTTATTGTTATTGCTTGTAATAGGGATTTGGTATGCTGGTAGGTGGTGTAGCTACCAAAACCGGCAGTTTCTGCCAAAATTATACCTAGAAAAGCAACCAACTTTGGTCGTTTGTTGGTCGCTTTTCTATTTAAAAAATTAATTTTCTGGGCAATAGCGACCAAGGTTGGTCGCTAACTAACCCTGATTTCTCAAAAAGCGACCAACTTTGGTCACTAGTCTACTAAAAAAAATATTTTCTGGAAAATAGCGACCAATTTTGGTCGCTTATGTTTAAAAAATAATTAAATTCTTGAAATTAGCGACCAATGTTGGTCGCTTATGTTTAAAAAAATTAAAAAAATAGCGACCAACTTTGATCTCTAGTTTCCAGATTTTAAAATATAATATTTTGTTTACAGACCAAAGTTGGTCGCTATATTTTGATTAATAATAAATAAATAAATAACGTAATTTAACTATATAGACCAACTTTGGTCGCTAAATTTATATTTTTAAAATATTGACAGCAAAATATCGATCAGCCATGTTTTATTGCTTTTTGGTCGCTTTTTGACTTGTAAGCGACCAATTTTGATCGCTTTTTGTGGTCGTTTTTTTTCGGATTTCTAGCAGTGAAGTATGTTTTATCTGTTACAATAAGTAAGGGTGACCTCGTAATGTAAAACTTTCTTACACCTAAGGGTATATAATTTAAATTCATTATAATATAACTAGCACGTTGGTTGAGTCTCATATATCAGTGCCAACTAGTCCTTGTTTAATTTCTTGATACCATTTCCACAAAGTATATAATTTAATAGTTAACTTTCTACTTCCTCCCATCTCTTCTTTCCCATTTTCAATCCTCTATTGATGAAGCTCCAATCAATGGAGTTCCCTTGTGGGAAAAACTCCATAAATGCATCTCAAAGAACCCCAAAAATATTCATACTTTTAGCTTTAACATTCATCATTCTAGGTATTATCCCTCTTCACCACACTTCAAAATGGTATCATGCCAAACATTTAGTAAACCATCAGTCCAAAAAATCACCAACATATCATATGGAAGAGATGGAGATAAAATTTACAGAAGATGAAACATGTGATATTTTCACAGGAGAGTGGATTCCGAATCCAGATGGTCCATATTACACGAACGAGACATGTTGGGCTATCCACGAACATCAAAATTGCATGAAATATGGAAGGCCTGATACTGATTTCTTGAAATGGAGGTATAGTGTGTTTAGTCTATTACATGTATCATAATTTAGTTTTAGACTTTTCTTTTTCCCTTAGTTCATGAATAAAACGATACATGTACAAGAATGATTATGCCTCAATCTCAAACAAAACGATAGATGATTGGATTTATAGCCAGATTTGTTTCAGATTTTTTTGGTCGTGGTAGCAAAGAAACTTAGCTTTTATAGTGAATAATTGTTATATAGCAATGTTGTTATAGGTCTGACTATATTTCCAACAGGTGGAAGCCCAAGGGATGTGAGTTGCCTATCTTCAATCCATATCAGTTCTTGGATATGATGAGGAACAAGTCCTTGGCATTTGTTGGAGATTCTGTGGGGAGAAATCAAATGCAATCCTTAATATGTCTCTTGTCTCAGGTACCTACACTATAGATACTATTCTGGTTCATTTGCTTGAAGCCTCAACTTTTCTTCCATTCTGCATATTGTATTTGTACATTCATTGCTTTGTCTAATTTTTGCAAATCTACCATTACTTCTCTAATTATTGAAATGTTTATTAAGTGATATATTTAAATGAGAGATAAAGGGTTATTTAATTGATTATTGATCCTATAATTAACGCTATTAAATGTATTTCTTAAAAAATATACATAAACTTTACAAAACAGATAATTATAATACAGAAGAAAATACTTCGTAAAATACTATAAACCACCTTGTTCATTGAAACTCTAGTTAGATCGAAGAAAAATGGATGTGCATTTTCTTTTTCTTTTTCTTTTTTATTTTCTTTTCTTTGCTTCTCTTGGGTTAAGTGCACATAGCTTGTAGTGTAATAGAGGGTCAATTTGGAGGAAGGTTTGTTAACCAAAGATTGACGTTTTTCAAGGATTAGGTGAAATCCTATTGAAGACAAATAAGGTTTGAACCTGAAATTTATACTATTTCTTTTCTTGTGTATACGAAATTAACAATCATGTAATTATCGTTATTCTCAAAATCTTGAATCGAGGGTCTTTTGGAAACAGCATCTCTATCCATCGGGGTAGGGGTAAGGTCTGCGTACATGTTACCTTCCCCAGACCCCACTTGTGAAATTATACTGGATTGTTGTTGTTGTTGTATAATTATTCTCAAAGTGATTTTCGAGCTGGGGTTGATAGTCGAACAATGGCATTACCCTTTTCTCCTACTTCATATATTCATCATCAAAAAGAAAAAGAAAAGGAAAAAAAAAAGATGACAAAGACCCACCATCGCAAAGTACTACAAGAAGCTTAAGGATTAAATAATTTTTACACAAGTACTTCTCACATTAAATAGAAGGTTAAGACAATGGAATCTTGTAGAGTGCTAGTATAGAATTTGTCATGCTGCATTTTAAGCTTCGGAACCATATAGAACAAACGTACATTCAGGATGTGAAGTTTATGGGTTTAGGATTTAGTACTATATTTCAAATTAATATATATAGTACTAGTTGTTGTTTACGATCAAAATTAATTGATATTTAGTAAATTCTTTATATATATATATACATGTATATAATACACACACAAGAGTAGAAGTTACTAGGTTTGGGTGAATTGATCATATATATATAGAGAAGTAGATCCGCCACTATTTTAGAACGATGAGTTTTTCTATACCGTGCAAATGAATTTTTATATTTTCAAGTCACCTAGAAGAACCACAGATAACTATTCATAAAAAGTGAGTTCATTATCTTGAAAATAAAACAGATTTTTATTATATTTTAAAGGGAGAGGGCATGAGACGGGCATTTTACTTAATGCGAGACAAGGCGTAAGTCTCGAGAGATCTTTATATTTTTTAGTTTTTTAAAATAAAATAATAACACAAAAAATATAGAAAGTATATTAAAAGTTTAAAATAATTTTTAAAAAAATTCATAGAAAATAAACATCTAGCATATATCAAACTACACATTTTACCTCTTAAAAAGAATAATCAAGAAACTTTATTAGTACTATAATTTAAAATATTACTCCTTCATAAATAAATATAAAATTGCTCTCAAATATCAAAATAATAAAAGACTGGAAATTTCTTGAGACATATGATCTAAAGACAAGAAGACCAACAAGTGAGATATAAGTTTCGGCTATCCAATTTTGAAAAGAAATTTTGAAGTAATATTCACCTCTCAGTCATTAAATTTTGCAATGTTGATGGGTCATTACTTAAGCTACTCTCAATCTTCATGATTGTAGATGAATAGAACTATTATCATTCATTTGGTAAAAGAATTTTGGGAATCAATATAATTGTGCTAATTAGGAAATTTTACACATAATTAGCGTGCATAAAAATTATTAAGCGAGCTTCAAACGATTGGCGTATTTAGGACGCATAGTCAGATCTGCTTAGGGCATAAATCTCACGAAACTAAGCCTCAGTATATTTTGCAAGTGCTCCGCGCAAGGACAGACCTAAATGCAACCCCAAAAAAACCTTTTGAGACATTGGTTGTTACATATATTATAACGTAAAAAATGTTTTTACCTCTGAGACTATATAGTTCCTATCAGGACTGGTTAGCTTAGTAGATCGGAAGTTCTCACCCGTTATGACAAACTTGTGATAGAAACCAAGCATGACAACGTGGGTTCCTAACATGTTATTCCCTCGAGAATTGTTAAGAAATGAGAGGATAACTGTCTTTTTTCAGAGATTTGTTGACAACATCATTGACAACCAAGGTCCAACAGCATGGTCTTTTTATCTTTTTCCCCTTATAAAAATGGTTTTTGGTTAATCTAAAAAATATTTAAGCTCGAGAATAAGACAGGAATCAGTAGATTTTTTCTATATATTATATATTTTACATCCTGACATAAACAAGATCGGAGCTTTTCTTTCTCTTTTTTAAGTGGAGGCCTGCTAAACACCGCATGTGCTTCTGCATTTGTCTCAATATTCGTTTTAGTAAAAGAATTTAACTTTTATTCACTGATATTATTAACGAGTTTTTGCATTTTTCGGCCTCCTACAAGATAATTATATATAATCATTTATATGTGTAGAATAGTGCAAGAAAATTTTACGTTGTTGATGGATATATAGAAGCTAAACTCTTTTGGTGTAGAGTTTGACTTCTATACACCGCTATTGTTCTAGAAAATTTACATTATCAAGTCATCGAGAGATAACTACAAGCAAAGCCTATATAATGAGTGGAATAGTGCAAAAAAAACTATTAGTGTATATAAGTTAACTTTTTTAGTAAAACAGTTTAATTTCAAACCAACAGCATGAGACAATTATAAGTAATCGTTCATATTAAGTTGAACTAGTATTAGTACCCGTATGATGAGCAGACATTATTAGGCTGTTTAGTCAAGCTTCTTTTGAGGCAATAATATTTTTTTTCTAAAACTAAGGTGTTTGACCGAACTTTTAAAAAAAAAAATTTTTGAGGAGAAGCACAAACAGTTTAAAATAATGTACTTTACCATCAATTGCAACGACATGTAGTTACACTATTCGGGCATCAAGGAAAATGATACTCCGGTTAAAAAAAATTGTCAAATAGAAATAGACCCCCGGCATCCTTCCCTCCAAGAACTTCCCACCTTTGCTCTTGGGGAGACTCGAACTCACAACCTCTCGGTTTGCTTACCATCAGAGCAACCCCTCTTGTCTTATTGTTGTTGGAGAAATCAAACAAATTTTAGTTAATTTCTTTATAAGATATTCTTAAACATTCTTAATTATAAGTGTAATACTACATTCATAATGTTAGAAGAACATTACGTTTATTAATTGAATTTTTTGTTTAAAATAATGTCCTTTACCATTATTATTCATGCTTTTCATAAAATTGTTTATCTTTCAATTTAAAATAATTCTTTTTATATTCCCGTACATATTCGAAAACTTTATATATAGAAAGTGTTAAGTTTACTAATTGAAAACTTTTGTTTAAATAATATCTTCACCCTTATTCTCATTGTTTTTTAAGAAGATGTTTAGCTTTCAAGTCAACATAATTATTTTTATATTTCAAGAGCCGGTTTGGATTGGCTTAAATAATATCTTTTGTTTTTTATATTTTTATATTTCAAGAGTCATAAGTTAGAAATTCTAATTTTTGGCTTTTATCTTTATATGTTATCATTTTAGTTTTAAAATAAGTGCTTAAAAGTACTTTTTTATTTTGTCCAAACGTTACAAAATGATTTAAAAGCTTTTTCGGCTTAAACTAACTTAAAATAAGCCAATTCAATTCAAAATCTTCATCTATAGATTCAAATACTTATCTTTTAATTCAAGTTTAATTTTATTACATAGTCTAATTGATATTATCTCAAAATTATCAAGTGACTTTTTATTAGCTTGCTACTTAGTATTATTTATATATATATATATATATATATATATATATATATATATTATTGGACTTTTACCCTAAATCTTATTAGATTTTGTCCTAAAAGTGCCATGCATGTGTCTTAATATTGTTGTCCACTACTCTATTTTATATATCATAAATATATATTTTTCTTATAATTATTCTCCAGATATATAAAAGAAATGACAACTTTTGTTATTTGCAAAAGCTAAAAAGTGCATAAGAAGTTTTGAAGATAAGCAATGAGAATTAATCCATAGTAAAGACGAAGTGCAACTCAATTCTTCAAGTCATGTTCTCTTGAGGCATACATTAATGAGAAAATGACTTAGAAATTAGCACCTCCCTCCTTAACTTTCTTAGTGAAAGATATGGCTAGATTTAAATAGCAAAACATTTGAAAACAAAAAGAATATCAATAAAGTTCTAAGTACAACAAAGAAAAAATTGAATGAAAATTTAGAATAATAACATATAAAGATTTAAAAAAATTCAAAGTATCATAAATAATAAATAAGAAAGAAAAAGAGAATACACAAATGGGAAAGGCAATATAGAAGAGTTTGCACAACTTTTAGATGGATCTGGCCTGCTTTTTTTTCCCAGAAAGAAGAGTATATATACATGCGTTTAAACTCATACTCCCAAAAATTTCTCCTAAGAATATTCTCAAAATATCATATTCCTATAATATCTTTTAGAATACCACATCTCTAACAAATATGATACACAATATACAATTACTATATTTACACATTTACAAATTTTATTTAATAAAAAGAAATCCAGCTCTCTAGATTCAACAATGAAGCACGAATGAAAATTTATAAGGCCAACTAAATTTCTTTTTATAGAATCATAATGCTTCTTTCTTCCTCTTTAGTTTAGCTCATCAAATATGGATGCATAGAGGAAACACATGAACTTAATTGTCTAATAAGAAATCTACCATGATTAAACTAAAGTATGTCATATAATAGATAAATTATCAATGCAAAGCAAATTAAAACAGAGAGAATAAAAAAAAAATAGACGTCTTTCATTCCTTTCGTAGCATTATTTATACAAGTGTATTGTTGTGCATTTGAAATTTGAATACGCATTGCCATATAATATTATTCCAAATATGGTAATATAAATCAAGAACAACTATACAATTTCCCAACAGATATTTTTTCCAATTATTAATTTGATATTCCTTGTCAAAAAAGATACAATAGTAATTATATTTTATACAGATCAGGTTAGATACATCAAAGCTTGTATTGCTCTTTATTGCAATATTTATTTTCCAAATAAAGAATTATTATTTAAACACAAAAGGAATGTGTAAGGTACAAAATTAAAATTTTGATTTATTCTTTGTAAAAAAAAAAAAGACACACCATAACTAAATTAAATTATACATAAAAGTTTAACTAAAGATACCTACAATAATTATATTGTACACAAATAAGGTTAAATACAAAGCTTGTACTAAATAAATAATTATGGTTGCAAATAAAAAAGAATATGTAATATACTAAACGTATATTTCAATTGATTCCTTAACAAAGAAAAGAGATCTACTATGATTGAATTATACACAAAAGGCTAACTTAATTATACTATTCTATATTAATATAGAATATAAATCTATGAGTAAAGTACACATAAATATAAATATTGACATATAGATTAGATTTGTCTAAGATCTATTTAGATTATGTATAAGATTCATTCAACTACTTCCATTAATTATGTTTCTATTTATAATTTTTAATTTTTAATGTTGTCTTAAAATTGCCAAGTGGCTTCATTTTATCTTGTCACTTGGCTTAACCTCATGCTTCACTACTCTCCTTTTAATATAATATAGATTAGTGCCTAAAAGATAAATAAAGTTACTTGTTAGTATGGGCGGCAAAACGGGTGGGTCGGATCGGATATGAGCAGGTCAAAACGGATAATGTAAAAATGGGTAAATTATCTGACTGGACCCATATTTAATACGGATTAAAAAATGGGTTAACCGGCGGATAATATGGATTTCCATATTATCCATGGCTTCTTGAATATGATAACTTTTGAGAGAATTCTTAGTCTCTCAAACTTGAGGAACCCCCAATTTGACGATTTACAAATGTAAAAGATTAATCCATTAATTATTCATCGATTATCCATTTTCTAAGTGGATAATATGATTCTTATCCATTGGTTATAACAAGTTGTTATAATATTTTAAAATATATTGATGGTAACATGACCCTATTGATGTGAGAAGTCATGACTTTTATTTGTTGTTTTTCTTGATTTCTTTTAGGCGTAATACATATAAAGACACTTAAAGTTGGCACTATTTTTCATTTAGACACATAAACTGAAGGTTGTTCCTATTGAGCACTTATACTACACTGAACTTGTTCCAATTAGACACTTTTTGCTGAGTTGGTACATAAAGTGAGGTTCACCCAAAATAGGCGCGTGAAAGCCCAGAAAACAGATTTTATCTTCATTTTTTTCTTTTTCTTTCTTCTTCTTCTTTTCTCTCCACCATTGTATCCCACACTTTCACTATTGTTGTGCCTCCACCATTAATTTAGCTCGAAAGTTTGAACCAACAACCATTTCAGTTGATTGAAACCGAAGTAAGATCATATTCTTCATTTCAAGTCAAAACACCATTAATGGGGTCTTTAAGAAAGCTTGAAAGTTTAAAATTGGTTACTTGATTTGATGAAAAATTGAGAAATTAATATTGGGGTTGTCTTCAAGTTTTGGTAGGGAATCTTTAGTTGAAGTTATGACTAATTTGGAGAAGTTTCTCTTGAAATTTTGGATTAAAATTGTGGTTGGAACAATAATAAATATAAAGATAGTGAAGAACACCAAGAACACCATTAATGGGGTCGTTAAGAAAGCTTGAAAGTTTAAAATGGGTTACTTGATCCGATGAAAAATTGAGAAATTAATATTGGGGTTGTCTTCAAGTCTTTATAGAGATTATTTAGTTGAAGTTATAACAAATTTGGAGAAGTTTCTCTTAAAATTTTGGATTAAAATCGTGGTTGGAACAATAATAGACACAAAGATAGTGAAGAACACCAAGAACACCAATGTGCCCTTTTTTTCTTTTCTTTTGTTAATAATGTGTCATTTTCTGATTGGGTATAAATTAAAGTTTTTTTTCTTTTTGAGAATGTCATTTTCTGATTGGGTATATGCTCTTTTTTTATTGTCATTCTCCACGTCATCCGCGAGTGCATTGCACACACCTGGTAAGTTTGGCTAATTGTCAAAAAAATATCTAATTGGAACAAGTTTAGTGTAGTATAAGTGCTCAATAGAAACAAGCTTTACAGGTATCAACTTTAAGTGTCTCCAGGTATATTAAGCCTTTCTTTTATTTTTACAGGCGGTATATCCAATTGATGTCTCTACTACTCCAGATGAAAATTTCAAAAGGTGGAAATACACGAGTTACAATTTTACCCTAGCAACATATTGGTCACCATTCTTGGTCAGAATGAAAGATACAGACTCTGATGGTCCAACTAAAACTGGACTCTTCAACCTTTATCTTGACCAAGTTGATGAGAAATGGGCAAACCAAATTGAAGAATTTGATTATGTCATCCTCAATGCTGGCCACTGGTTTACTAGGTGCAGTGTATACTACGAGAAAAACGAGCTAGTTGGCTGCAGGTACACCTAATTTTAAGTATACTCACTCACCTTACCCGCTATAATAATAAAATGGTAAAATTATCTCTCGTCATATTAAAGGAATTGAACTTACCTACTACTATATAACAGTAAAGTTATATAATTTTATCAAGTCAGTATAACTTGATGGGTAACTTTTGCTACTACAGTGGTTTACCGGCTTTACCGTTATAGTGGGTAAATTTCAGTTAATTTAACGGACCCAAAATTTGAAGGTCAAGGGTCCACTTTCTGATTCAATCAAAATCTGGTTTGTATATGGATACCCACTATTAATATATCACTATTTTCTAAGGACATATATATGTGTATATGGAATTTTTTTTCGAACTTTACGGGTGTCAGTGATCCCTCTACCTATTACACAGGTCCGCCTCTGTATGACATTATTGTTGTGATTGGTAAAGTTTAGGGACTTTGTTATAGCAGATACAGTAAAGTCACAAAACTTTACCCGTATTGCAGTAAAATCAACTTGATGGTAAGTTTTGCTACTATAATGGATAAAGTTTGCCGAATTTATTGTTATAGAGGTAAATTTCAATTACTTTAACGTGACAATGTCCAACGACATTACTATTGTAGTTACTTTGTTGGTACAATAAATAAGATTAAGTTACTTTGATATGGCATACAATAGTTTTATGATTTTACTATTATAACGGATAAATTCAGTTATCTTACGTGAAATTAACCCGCTCTACAGGTACTGTGGTCTTCCAAATGTTACTGACCTCCCATCTAGTTATGGCTACCAAAAGGCAACTAGGACTGTTTTGAAAACAATCAACAACTTGGAAAATTCCAAGGGCATAACTTTTCTTAGGACATTTGCACCTTCTCATTTTGAAGGTGGAGAATGGAATAATGGTGGGAATTGTGTGAGGAGAAAGCCATTTTCAAGCAATGAAACAACTTTAGAGGGTTTCCACTTGGATTTATATACTATTCAAGTTGAAGAATTCAAGGCAGCAGAGAAGGAAGGGATGAAAAAGGGTAAGAGATTTAGATTGTTGGATACAACACAAGCCATGTTACTGAGACCAGATGGTCATCCAAGTAGATATGGACATTGGCCAAATGAGAATGTAGTGTTGTATAATGATTGTGTTCATTGGTGTTTGCCTGGTCCTATTGATTCTTGGAGTGATTTCTTGCTTCATATGTTGAAGTTGGAGGGCAAGAGATCTCATGACGAAAAGCTTCAATTTACGAAACAATGGAGCTAAGCAAAGGGTTCAACATTTATTTTCCGTACCATTGAATTCATTGCACATCTATAATTACTGAGTTTAGAATTTAATATTTGTTGAAATGTTAGTAATTTTTCATATATATATATTTATGTTTCGTGTAAAAATAGAACTCGGTCGAACCTGTTAATACTACACAACATCGACCTCTGGAGACAAGAACTACGTTCACAGGTAAGCTTGAAGTTTAATGTGATAAATTTCTCCTCAAAAAACCTTCGGTAACTCTCCAAATATAAGGCGTTATAGCATACGTAACTATTAATTCGTGCCATTTGGTGGTAATATCCAAATGTTATTGTAATACTATTGATTATTAAATCGTTCAAACATAGCTGCTAACCAACTAACCACCCCCACCCCCTACAGGAAAAAATTAAACTTTGTAACTACCTTAAATAAGGTTAAATTGCTTGATTTAGTGTAAACATCAGTTATAAGTAAGTGTTTTAAGGGCGGATTTAGCTTATAAGTATGAATTCACGTGAACCCTGTAACTTTTGCCCAAACCATATTTCTGTATTAGAAATTTACTAATGAATTTATAGATATATGATTGTGAACCTAGTTATTATTGCATATTAACCTGAGGTATTTATAGGAATCTTTAGACTTCAAATCCAAAATTCATTCGCCTTTGAGTATTTTCCCTCTGGAGCCAAAGAGCTATCACGTGTTGTATCATTAATGCGAAGGGGGCTTCCTTGCTAAATCGACATCCAAATGCAAAGGCTAACCAATTCTATTATCTCTCGTGGTTTTCAATATAGCGAGTAATCCACTTATATCATAAGATAAGTATAGCTACCTCCGAATCGATCTTTGAAAAATGTAGCTCCTACTAACTATTATGGGCATTAACTGCATGAAAAGAAATATGTGGCCAACTGTAAGCAGTTGAAAATGGACCTATGATTCATGGGGTGGGGTGGTGGTTTT
>MU783226.1:36424-52579 GCA_026770625.1 Nicotiana glauca
GTGGTTTTGGGGGGGTGGGGGAGGGGGGGAATATTCCCTTTTCGCTTCACATTTTTGAAAATGGAAGTAGATGAATTCAGTAGACAATGCTTCTCTTCTCTCTAAAAGAAATGACATAAAGCTCATGGAATTCCTCGGCCATTCTTGACAGCTATAAATTTTCTTTTGAAAAACTTAACATTAAGTCAAATGATTAAACTAAACGTAATATTTTCTTTTAAAAATCTTTTAGGAATTTAACAAAAAAACTTCCTTGCTTTCATTCAACAGCCAAGCTAAAACAATTACATCAAGCAAAGTTATTGCGGAACATTCCCGGTCTCTAAATAAGAAGCACGAGAACAAAGAACATAAGCTAGATACATTATAACCGAGAAGACAATACTATTGTGAATATTCAAATATTTCTAGGCAGAAATTACAGGTTATACATGTTCCTTCTCAAGCAAACTACATTGTATGCACGGACTTTTTACATTTTATACATTTAAAAGTTCAACAAAAATTCACGAAGCAAATACTACTGGGCTCAACTCTAGAATGATATCTTAATGAATACCAAAATATGGAGTGCTAAAATGTACACAACGAAAGCTGACCTAAGCAACATAAGCTTCTGCAAATTCTCCATCCGGCCAGGCTTTTGACGAGGATCAACAATATAATCTGAAGAAACACGTCCCCTATCGATGCTGCTTCTTGTATACCTATTCCGGGCAGCATTAATATCAGCATTGCTAGCTTCAAGCTTACTCCAAAGGCCGTTCAATCTTTCTAATTCCATCTCCTTTAGATGGACTTCGTTAGCTAGGCCCTCCGCCTGGGCCTAAAGTAGGTAAAAGACAAACAATTAGGAGCCACAAATAGATAGTTGCATAACAGAAGCCAAATATAAAGAGAATAATAACACACGAGCAGATCATTCACCTGCTTTGAAGCAAGTTGCTCCATTAGACTATGAAGCTGCTTATCCAATATTTTCTCTCGCTGAGCTGAAATAAATAGCACGAGAGATCGTGATTTTAGGCATATCATGTTATAATATGTCATTCTTTAGGCTCATCATGTTATAAAATGTCATTATGTAGCTTTATTCCCCTAAATTTCTAACTAGTTTACCAATGTTTAATTTAAAATAACGTGGATGGAGATATGAAATAAACTAGTTTCTTTATAGACATAAAGTGAAAGAAATCTGAAATACACCAATCTATCTATAATGGTTTGACCACACACAATAGGTGTTGATGAATCTCGATGAAAGAATACATCAAAAGCTAATTCAACAAGTTTAATAGCCTTTTCTGTTTCAGGAGAAAAAAAAAAGACCTTTTCTCATAACTTATAATCTTATAATGGAAAATCTAAAATATAAAAAGGGTGTCACTTTCAATATACACAATAATGTAAGCTGGTATATGTTCATAGTTGGGTACCTGGGGAAGGTTGCTTGAGCGCATAATCTTGAACTTTTGCCCATTTTTTCTCCAGGTCATGAACAGCTTCTTCCACTGATGTCTAATATAAAATAGCTCAGCACAAGCAGATGGAAAAGGAGGAGAACTAGTTTACGTTGGATATTATGATGCAACAGAGATAAACTAAGCTACACACCAGTTCTTTCTTTCTCTCCTCTAATTTCTCCAGCAATGCAGAATTTGCGGATTCCTCATCTTCTTGATCTTCACCATTATTTTTAATCAGATAGTCATTTGATTTAGACTGGCTGGCTGCTGCAGCCTGTGCCTGTTCTAACTCTGACTTCAAGTTTTCCTCAATTAAGGCCAGTTCCTGCAAATTGCATATGTTCCATAAGTCTCGTTCTATATCAATCAAGATCCCAGTAACAGAGATGATTGTGTATAAAGGAATCAGTGGAATGGATTAAGGTGAATATAGAAGAAAAAACTTGTGAGAACTTCAGACATTTGATACAGGCGATCATGTAACTTATCCTTTAATACAATTTGTAAAACAATTTGTACATGACATCTTCTACTCCATGCATAACTACACACAGGACTGACTCATCTGTTGTGTATGCTGGTGAGCTTATATCAGTTTATGGCTACATGGGACATGAAGAAAAAAAAGTTGAATTCTTAATTAACTCTGAGAGAGAGAGAGAGAGAGAGAGAGAGACACTCATAAAAAACTCTTTAAAGAAGATTATGACCAACCTTCAACTTGCTGTGTAGAAGGTCTGCTTCCTGTGACTTCTCCTGAATCTTATTCTCATAACTTGAGATAGCCTTCTCATACTCGGAATTTTCTTCTTGCAGAGTAATTTCTCTTAATTGTGCCTGCCATCAAGTTAGCACAAACTATTACACGTTAAATTCCAAGCTCTAAATGCATATTCCAGTGCATTCAAAAGTATCATCTTTGAAGTCCTTGATATCTAGCCAAAGAACTCAATAGTCATAATATAATAAATAGATAAAAGTAAGCTGTAACAGCTTAAGCTTTTACTTAAAATGGTAACGCACCTCCAACATGGTATTAGAGCAAGCAGAGGTCTTGTCTTCGAGTCTCACCACCACCCATTATTAAAAAGATTTTCACGTGCTTGGCTACTGAAAAGAATCAAGCCCGCACTTGAGGGATCATGTCGAATAACATTCTTTTTGATATTTGGTGGTGGTGAGACTTGAACCCGGGACCTTAGCCTGCTTTGATACCATATGGAAGTGTGTGATCATCTCATCTAAAAGCTTAAGCTGTTAAAGAGAGCACACTTTCAATTTACTTAAATTATGTCTTCAATAAATAGCACCATCTCTTAATCTAATACGGCATTCCAAGAATCATAATTATACATTTTCTTTTAGAATCATAATTATACATATTGTTAAAGTTAATAACAAAAGCAAATACAAATTACATAAAATAGTTAACAATAGGAGAGCTAGTAAAAGCTTCGTACTATTAATAACATCCTCATCTATTCAAAGAATACAGAAGAAAGTAACGAGAAAACTGACACCTAGGCAAAAACTTCATTGCATTCATCTCATTTGGAAACTGTGTGTAATACATTAAGCAAGGTCCTATGCTCTACTTCTAGCCAATTGGAAAGATAAATCTAATTCTGATGCTTCTGCTCTGGGGCTGTTTGGATTCTTCTAACATCTATGATGTCTGTGTGAAAAGCAATTAGGAATGGCAAACATCCCATAAGACTTGCTCTCTCAATGAAGTAGCCTCCTAGTATATCATATCTTTGATCACAAGCAAATAATGAATATTGACATTAGTATAATTTTTGTTTATGCAAAACATTTGTTGCTATAAATATATGACCTATATATCATATCTTGACTGGTTCTTTAGATCCAGATAATGCAAAGTGATGGATTGCTTAAAGCAGACTGAACTTTAGCTTGAGTGAGACGAAGGCAGACTCTCTTTTTGGACTTTTTTTGCTTGAACTAGAGCTTTGGACTCGACGAGGTATTTTGTACTTACCCCATTGAGAGCTTTTCCATTCTCTCTTCACCAGACAAATACACAAATAGGAAATCCAGTAGATAGATTATCTCTATCAGCAAGCTCCCAAAGGCAATGGAGTAGAAAGTTATAAATTTATTAAGTTCCGATCCCAACTTCTGTCGAAAATCTGAAAGCTCCTGTTTTTTGTGGCTATACCAGGCATATGGAGATGTAACATCAGTTACACACAACAAGGATCTTCCAGAAGATGGATGGGAAATTTTTGACAACCGCGAGCTCTGTGTGTGAATCAAGTGGTATCAGCTATTTATATCTAGCTAGTATAGAACTTTGACTGCTTGCTTTAGGGGATGGCACCTATTTATATCTAGAATAAATAAAGTGTGCCAGGGGCCATTGAACATTTTTTGAGTTAAACGATTTAACTGTTTTTCTGACCTCGTGTACCCAACATAATCAATAATAACAATATCAGAGCTAAGTTAGCCGAATTCGCCAAGAAATCAGGGGAAACGGGCAGTTATTAACTTAGCGGTTCAGATTATGTTGGCATTTTCTATCACCGGAATACAATCATTTCTGTATGCATAGGGAGATTTCAGCAGCTATTACAAGTCTCCTCCATTAAGCAAAAAAAGGAAAGGGAGACCTGAAAAAAGTGAATCTTTGCAGAGAACTTTTTCTCCTCAAGTTTCATTCAACCTTTCTTCACAAGTTATATATTTTTCCCCTGATTCTATTCTATGAATCCATTCTAAGGTCAATTTTGGGATACATGAGCTGGACCTCCAATTTCCTGGTCCTACTAGTTGAGTATGGCTTGTTCTTGTCCTACACCATAAATTGCTTGCTGAAACAGATATGGAAAGTATTGGTTTTAAATCATGTTACTTGGATGATAAGGGGCCGTACACCAACATATACATATGATTCCAAAAAATCACCAGAGAATGTACTCCTTCAGCAATAGTTTCATGTGCAGACACTTCTATCAGCTCAATACGAGTACTCTCTCTTTCCACTTTATGTATCGTAGTTTGGAGTACGAGGGTCAAACTGACCAATGTTCGGTGTGAATTTGGACACAGAATCTTCAAGCTTTTTAAAATAAAATTTACATATTTGGAAACTACATAAAAAGTACTATAAGTCACAATAGTTAACAATTCAAAATATTTGAAAATATATATGTGATTGACAACAGCGGTCAAAGGAATACTCCTTTGCCTCTCAAAATAGAAAATGTGTGACATAAAGTGGAATAGAGGGAGTATATATTTATGAAGTCAGCACCCATTATCACAAAGGGGTGATAAGTGTTGTTTAAGACAAATTGATTTAAAATCTTGATCGCCTCTAGAGGCGTTTTACACAAAATGTTGAATCTTTACTATGTCTTTAGTTGGCTCCTACAGCAATAGATGCACCCAGGGGCGGATGTATAGCCCAAATCATGGGGCACGTGAACCCATGGTCCTTCTGCCTAAGTAGGTATTGTATGCACATATTTTCTAGAATTTGTCTAATATTATGTGTTGGCACCCATGCCCCAAAAAGACTAAATGGTGCACTTGATTGAATATTGGGATTTTCACCCAGAGGAACATGGATCAATTCCCACTAAATAGTTTTTTTTCTACTTTTTAATGGTGCACCCATATTCGAGAAATCCTAAACCCGCCTCTGGATGCACCCACTCCTATCAGCACAATAGAGGTATAGATTTATATAAGTCAGCACTCACTGTCACAAAAGAGTGATGAGTGTTGTAAAACTCTGTACACATCGATCTAAAAATCTTGATCGCCTCTACAGGCAACAGTACAAATCATTTTTTTCACAAAAATGTTGAATCTTTACAATGTCTTTAGTTGGTTCCTTGAGTAACAGATTCAGGTGCACTTATTTCTACTGGCTCAACATTATATTGTTATACAAAGTCAGCACTTATTATCACAAAAGAGTAATGGCTGTTGTAAAACTCCACACACACTGACTTAAAATCTTGTTCCGCATCTTTACAGTGTCTATAGTTGCAAACAAAATAAAACTAAGCCACAAAAAGCTGAAAATGGAAAAGGGGATTAAAGTAGAAAATTGACCTGTTCTTTAGTAGCAGAGTGAGCATTAAGTTGAAGAGCGAGAGCGTTATTAGAAGCAAGGGAATGAGCGTGGAGATGAGGAAGACGCTGTGAGATGTCAGGAGGAGGGAGTCTGAGCCGTAGATCTTGGATCGTACGGCTAAGAGAAGTGGCCTTTCGATTCAAATCCTGAAGGTAGGTTTGTTGTTCTGGTGTAAAGATTAAAGGGATCGAATTTGGGTTGTCGTCTTCGTCATTGCTTTGCGCACCTCCAACTACATCTGCTGCCCATGCCAATAAACCCGCCATTTCTTGCTCAGGTTCCAGAGAGCGTCTCTGATTTCTTTTTTAAGTAGCGGTAATTCCTCCAACTTTGTTCCCCCTACCATGGATGTTTAACTGTGTTAACGAAAATAACATAAGTTGCCCTTATGTTGGGGCAAGGTTTAAAATAATTCCTTAAATATATTTATTAGCAATTTTGGTCCTTTGGTTTTGCGAAATTAGTACTTTTGGTCAATCTCAAATATTTAATAAATCTTGACGGTTAGAATTAATGAAAAATATGAAAAGGAAGAAATATATAACTTGAACTCATATTTGGAGAAACATTGCTGTAATTTCGACTATTTTTTTTATTTAGTACAGTTTCTGTATTTTTATCTATTTTTCAATATTTGTCGAAGTATCCTGCATTTTATGGGACTTTCACAGTATTTTCTTTTAAAGAAAAATTTGCATAAATTCAAGGACTGATCAAAGTTTGTTAATTATTTTTCAAAATTTATTAAATATTTGATGGAATCCTTATAAATGATGAAAAGTGCAATTTTTTAGTATATTTGCATATTAATTCTTGTGTCGTGTGAGTCGCGTAGATTACATGGTTTGTAAAATAAAATATGCTCATTATGTGTTTCATATGTGTAGGAGCGAGTTTGGATGATAAATGATTAAAATATGATAATTTGACACAAAAAGGAAGAGATGGAAAGAATTGAAAGATCTTCCAATCTCGTGCGTGGCACGAAAATGGACGTGAAAAAAAGAGAAAAATGAAGGCTCAAAACAGCAAAGCGAAGCAAAGGCACGGATCACTTCGCGAACTGAAAAATTGCAAAAGTTAAGTTCGCGTCTATGGTCGCACGCTACACGAAGGCACACGCGCCCTCCAGTTCTCCTATCCGATTTTGGATTTCCTTGGACGAACCTCCACCCTACCTAGGTCATATAAATACATCCTAAAAACGCAACTTTGGAGGAGGAGACATTACTTTATGGTTACACAACACCTTTGGTGGCAAGCAGGAGTAAGGAGAAGGATTCAACTCCACATTTTTCCTCTTTCTTCCTCTATTTTCATTATTGGTTATGAATTCTAGTATTGTAGTTTTGCATACTATTATGAATAGCTAATTTGTTATATAGAATTTTGATTAAACCTTTTGGAGGATGAATTCTTGTTAAGTTGGAATATAATTTAGCCTTTGAATTTCTTTACTTGTTCAACTACGTACTTATTTTTGTTGATTGAATGGTCATCAATTGATTGTGCTTATTTATTAGGTATTGCTTGGGAAAGGGTACATAGCTAGGTCATTGTTGAACAACTTCACTCCTAACGTATATGAGAAATCAATACGGCAGATTTAAAGGTGGGTTTAGGAATAACAAACTCTTGACGTGGTTATAGTGAGCGATGAGATTGTGCCACCTAGCATATTTCGGGAGAATATGTCTAGTAAATTATTGTAGTTGATCGCAAGAGAATTATGACACCTGAAGTGCCCACAATCAGTAGAGAATAATTAGGCAAAATTATAGGAAACGTAGTGGGAAGGATTCTGACAATTGGGGTAATCATAATTCTGGACCTCCTTAATCTTGTCTCCAACTCTTAATATCTTTATTTGTGAATTTTCTATTTCAATTTATTATTTAATTAGTTAGACATAAGCATTTTCGAATTTATAACTTAGAAATTGTTCAAACTTGTCTTCTTGGTGATAGTGAACAGTTATAGCTAAATTTTAGTTCTCTGTGGGATTCGATTCCTGACTTTTAGAGCGGATCATATTTGCAGCGACCGCTTATCCTTTTTAGGACAAGAGTTAGCGTGATCAAACTTTGGTGTTGTTGCTGGGAAAATAATGGTGTAGCTGTAGGTGTACATATTGCTAGGTTTCAAGTTTGAACTTTTTATTTTGTTTTCTAGTATTTGATTTTTTTTACTTGTTAATTTGAGAAACATGACATCTTCGAATTATGTGAGTTTTGATGTTGGTACTTCAACTTTTGATCTTCCTTATGTATGTTATGGAGGAAACCACCCATGGAAAAATTATCAAAATATTCCCAAGAGCGAGTTATGTGCACCAACTCAATCTTATGTGTGGAATGTGTGTGATATGTGTGGTGGTCAAGATGGTCACTGATAAGTTAGCATTTTACCAACTTATCTTATCTTTAAACCTATACTTTTGCTATGTTTGAGTGATAAAAATCGTGTGTTTAATGTCATTTGCTTCAATTTTACACGTTGTATGTGATTTAGAGGTAATGGTGAAGAAACCAAGTAAAAACAAGTCAAAAAGGAGCTAAAATGGACAATGAGAAACTACCTAGTGGTTTACTCTTTGCGAACGCAAAGGTACAATGCGAACGTGAAGAAGCAGGTAGTTAGACCTTCGCGAACGCGAAGTACACCACGCGAACGCGATGAACCAGAACCTGAACATTCGCGAACGCAAAGGACCAAACGCGAACGTGATGCCTTAGGAAAACAAACTTTCGCGAATGCGAAGGTGACAAACCTTAGCGAACGCGAAGGCGTTATCGCGAACGCGATGAAGAAACTAGGTGTGAAAACTAGGCAGTTCTGGAATTTCACATTTTTGACCCCAAACCCTTTAATATCCAAACCAGCTCATTTGTAAAATATCTTTGGCCAATTTTTGGTATATTTTTAGTTCCTAGTCTTAGAGAAGAACAAGTCTTGAAGCTAGGGTTTACACACACACTTGGGTCATGAAGATTTGAAGCTTGTTTTTAAGGATTTCTTACCCATTTATATTTATTTCTTCATTTCCTTGCTTTGTATTGTATATCTAAGTGTGTAGTATTTTATCCAACACTTGAATCTTGTTCATGAAACTATTCTTGTTTAAAGTGTGGATTAAATACCTTGTTGTACTTATGTATTGAATGATTTTTATCCTTTTATGAAGTGAGTTATTGTTACTTTAATTATTGTTGTTCTTTAATGTTTCCAAAGGAATTAGCTAACCCTAGGACTCGCCCATTAACTCTGAATTAATTTTGAAAAAGATAATTTTGGGTTGGAAAAGATTAATTAACAAGAACTTGAAGCGTTAACCCTCATTTTATAGATCCTGCCTAGGGATAGGATTGAACTACTTGTAGCCATATCCGGAAGTGCTTAATATCTTAATTGTTTTAGGCATAATTCAATTAGGAAGTCTCGTTAGTCTTTGGAAGGAACTAATATAAAATTATTATTCGTGGCTAATTAACATAAACTCGCTCATATTTGTAAAATCATGAAATATACTTGAAGGCGAGAGTGAGTGAATTCTTTTATTCTTTGAGTCCTTAAATTATACTTGAATTCATATTTGAGTGTGCGGACTGATTACTCTCTTTGTTTTGTTGGTGAAGGCACATGCTTTACAACGGATTGGTAAGGAACTCATATCTTTAGTTTGCACAAGAAGCGAGTCATGAAGAGAAATGTAGTGGAGTCAATTTTTGAGGCTAGGATGTTAGAAGAGTCACATAAATATTCTAAATAATCTTCAATGAGTTTAGAACTTGAGAAAATGTATGAAGAGTGCATATGTTGGGTTTTAAGCGTTGATATAAACCATTGTCATTGGTGTAATGCTTGAGTATGTTTTGAAAGATATTTTTTCTTCCCTATGCGCTTATTTTTATGTTGCTCGAGGACGAGAAAGAGTTTAAGTGTGGGGTGGTGATAAATGATGAAAAGTGCATATTTTTTAGTATATTTGCATATTAATTCTTGTGTGAGTCGCGGAAGATTACATGGTTTGTGAAGTGAAATATGTTCATTATGTGTTTCTTATGTGTAGGAGCGAGTTTGGATGATAAATGATCAAAATATAACAATTTAACATAAAAAGGAAGAGATGAAAAGAATTGGGAGCTCGTCCAATCTCGTGCATGGCACGAAAATGGACGCGAAAAAAAGAGAAAAATGAAGGCACAAAACAGCGAAGCGAAGCGAAGGCACAGATCGCTTCACGAACTGAAAAATTACAAAAGCTAAGTCTGTGTCTATAGTTGCGCGCTGCGCGAAAGCAAACGCGCCCTCCAGTTCTCCTATCCGACTTTATATTGCCTTGGTAGGCAAGAAATGATCAATGAAGGCATCGGCAAACTCACTCCACTTTGCCGGAGGGCTCCCCTCCTCACGGGACTCCTCCCACGACTCAAACCAAAAATATGCTACCTCTTTGTGGAATCCCCTGTCGTAGTACCCGTGAACGCTAGGGGATCCAACTAAAGAAACATGTTTATCCTGGAACAAGCGGAATCCTCTTGCTGGCTAGAAGAAGTAGGTGCAACATTTGATCTCTGGGCTTGAAAAGCAACTATCTGAGCCACGATCTATGTCCCTATCAAAAACACTGGGACCAAAAGCCGGGATTGGTGGCGGAACTGGAGTATTTGTTGGAGGTGGAACGGAGTATCTACTAGAGGTGGAATCATAGCACCCTCAGTAGGAGTAAGGATTGGTGCAGTCTGAGCAGGAGTAGTAGAATCAGGCAGTGTGGCAGGGGGATTATCCTCAGCCCTCGGGTGCTCACCCACATCATGGGGTATATGATCAACTATCACTTCTAGGGTGGAATTGTCTCTTTCACCAATTCTTGCCTTCTTCTTGGGCACTATATACTTATAGTTAGAACAATGCACGAGTTAAGGGAGGAACAGTCTTATAATTAGCTTCATCGCACGATCTAGAACATCAAAGAAGGTTGACATTCCTAAATACCCAAGTAGACTCCTAATTATAGATGTGGTCGACAACACACTGATAAGAAGGACTCTACTAGATATGGCTCCGAGACATCCTAGGATACTTTAAAACCTTAGGCTCTGATACCAAGCTTTCACGCCCCGACCTTGAGGAGCGCGACCGGCGCTCAACCGAGATATCCCAGTCAAGAAAGCCTACTTGATGTCTTCTACTCGACCTTACTCATGAATAAAGTGAAGATGTATTAAATTAATTAGACAATGAGAAATCACATGAACAAGACTAATTTCATTACTATTAGCTACTTCATTTACAATTTCCAAAAATATATGTATATATATATTACGCACTCATATTTTTGAAGTGGGAACATGTGATACATATACAACATTTCTAGTTTAACTTTCCAAAATCACGATACAACCCACACTATATCTACAGAGCCTCTAAAGGATACAAAATAGTAACATGATGGTGCCGACAAAAAGGCCCTGTTATACCTCAAAACATGACAAAATATACAAGCCCTCGAGATAAAGTGAGGCTCACCAATACGCTGAGAAGAGGGTGTACTATTATCACTGATTGAAATTTCCTGCTATGGAACCACCTACATCCATCAAAGATGCAGTTCCCTCGACAAAATGAACGTTAGTACATATGGAATAGTACTAGTATGTAAAGATTGAACACCCTCTCGATGAATTGAATAATATTACAAGGAGAAAGAAACATGGAATCAATAAGAGCCTCAAACAATATCAAAACATCAAGTTAAGAGAAAGATAATTTTCCAAGTGAATATCAGAGCATGTTTGGAAAGCCACCTAGGAATTGGATTTGGGTGTAATTATACAGTTTGATATGTTTGTTTGGCCAAGTAATTACTTGGTCAGCATGAAATTGGGTATAATTGGAGGGGTATAATTACACTTTCCAATTCTCAAGGGGAAGGTGAGAATTGGTGGTAATTACACTATGTAATTACAAGGTTATTTTTTATTTTCTTTCCTTTTTATTTTTATTTTAATTTATTTTCTTTATAACTTTTTATTTCTATTATTTTAATTTTTAAAATTTTATTTTTACTTTTTATTTTCTTTTAAAATTTTAAAAATATTTTTTTTTGTACATTATTTATCTTTTATTTCTTGTTATTTCATGTAATTGCTTATATTTTCTTATTCTATTTTTTGAAACTACACCTCCTAATATTATAAATAATGAGTCATTTACAAACTTATCATATAATGAGTGATGTAATTAAAGTGGAATTGCATTGTTGAATGTGGTTATAAACTTATTATGTTTCCCAATCTAAAATTATAGTAAAACTTACTATTATTATATTATAATTTGATATATGCTAATAAATTTTTTTTGAAGTTTGAAATTGTGTTATATTCATGGTTCTAATTTACTTGTTTTAGTAGTAGTGGCTCACGTCCCATGTTGTTCATTTTTTTGTTAGAACTGGTAGATCAGTTTTGTCTAACATTTGAATAATATTATGATATTATATTTATAAATATTAATTTATTTTATCAAATATGAATTCCATGATGTTCTTACAAAAAAAAATATATTTTTAATTTTTGTACGTATCTAAACTAAATATTATTAATTTAAAATATATAGATAAATTATTTTTACAATATTATTTATAAACATATGATTACTTATTAATGTATATTCACGAAAAATATACATCTTAAATACCAAATATAATATCATTTATACTTGTAAAAATTTATAGGCATATATTTATTATATTAACTTTTAAGTTTTGATAATTACTTAATTTAAAATTTAATCTAACTGTGTAATTACAATTGTGCAACAAACAGTAAATTTGTAATTACACTGCAATTATACTATGACAAACAAACAGGTCGTCGTACTTACATAACTGAATAATTACTAGGCTGTGTAATTACTACCCAAGTAATTATACCAATTCCAATTACAGGGTGACTTTCCAAACAGACTCTCAATATTTTTAAGTTGAGATATTTTAAGTACTGATACACCACCGTGCTTTTAGCACGGAGTCCGATCTTGGTCTGATCGGCTAAGCCGTCTCACCCCAAGACATCCAATCACAACACCACCATGTGCGCAACATGTCGTCCGATCTCGGCCCGATCAGCTAAGTTGTCTCACCATAATACCGTGTGGGTCGACATCACATTCTGCTACCAATTATTTCATCCCAATTAAGGGGAATAATCTCGACACATCAATCTCATCCCAATTAGGGAAATAACCTCAACATATCAATCACTTACCCCTCAATCACTGCTACACCAACACATGTAGTTCCGGAGTTAGGTCATTAAAATCATTTATTATATAATGAAGTTACAGCTCATTTCATAATCTTTTACACTTCCTTTCATCGCATTGCCTCCATGGGCTACATGTGTAATTTTCATTCTTGGCACGATGGCCACATTTTATATTTCATACTCACTTCTTTAACTTTCAAGCATAATTATAGATTATCAACAATAAGGGCATTTGTAATCAAGACTTTAAACATGTATATGAGCAATATAATTATTAAACACATTGAGTTTTCCCTCCAAGAATAAGACATAATGAATCGTGCATTGTCACGACCCATTTCCATAATAGGTCACGAAAGCGCCCAACACCGTTGCCAGGCAATCCAAGTGCGGAAAACATTTCTAACTTCTTATATTAAATTTTATCAGAATTTAAGTGAGATGAATACTCAAGTTAGATTCAAATCGAAAATGATAGGTAAAATGAGTAATATAATAATACAACCCAAAAGTAAGTCTACTAATGCGTGTGTGCCAAGACCCGGTGTCACAAGTACGGGTATCTAGTAGAATAAATAGAAGGATATCTCTATCCTACTATCTGAGATAAAGAAAGACATCAAAAATAAAGGAAGAATCCATCTGGCTGCTGAGCGGCGTAGGAAGGAAGCAGCTCACCATGAAAGTCTTTGCCACAAACTCAAGGGCACGCACCAGACCGGTAACCAGATGTATCAGCCTTAGACCCTGTACAATTAAGTACAAAAGTGTAGTATGAGTAAATAAATAATATGTACCCAGTAAGTATCCCGTCTAATCTCGAAGAAGTAGAGACGAGAGGTCGACTTGATGCTTACTAGGGTTAAGATAATATAATAATAATGTTTTATGCTAAGCATGAAAGTCTCCAATATTTAGCATGTTATAATGAAAAGCAATAATTAGGTTCTTGACCTTATTTCAGTTTCCATTTGCATTTTTTAATTTTTACTTAGCAAATAGGCATGTCATGTCTAAGCATCAACATATATATCATGCGCAATCATGCCGAGGTCGACGGTTCGCTCCAACAGAAAATAAACTGTGCACTGGGAGGGTCGAACGACACGAACCATAGATGCATCTACTTACACTGAGGAGATCGGCCCGATCCATAAATATCAAGAAAACATCAAGGATGCACACAAAGGCAAATTCACATACAAGGAAACTCTTACAAAGGCTCAACATGTTCATATGTTCACTTTTTTTTTCTCTCAAGTCTCTAGCATATCATAAATGATCATGGTGGAAATTTAAATAAAAAGTATCTCCAAATTAGGCATTGATGTGGGTCCTAAACTACCCAAGCAATTAATATCCTAGTAGCTACGCACGGACTCTCGTCACCTAGTACGTATGTAGCCCCCGCATTTAGTAGAAAATTCTCATTTATTATGCCTATGGGGACAATTCCCTCTTACAAGGTTAGAAGGGAGACTCACCTCGCTCCAAAGCGCACTTCCAATATAAAAAACAAGCAAGCCCTCAATTCGGAGCCGAACGATCACGAACTAGTTAAAGGAAGTAAGAACTAATCAATATAGGCTTACAAGATCGAATCCTAACTATTTAAGCAACTTCCCAACCTTTTCACAAGTTTCCTAATTTCCGACCCCGGGCCCACATGCCCAGATTTTGAGATTTTTCGAAGAAAGTTGTTCTTTACAACATAAGGATCAATAATATATGATTTCTAGTCCATTTCATAGCAAATTTCGTGGTTAAATCTTAGTTTTATTAAAACTCTAGGTCTAGCTCTAAACCCTTTGATTTTACCTAGTTTTTAGTATTTAATCTAACTAATGTACATGTATTTAAACTAAGGATGAATGGAAATTAATGCTATGTTGAAATCCCCTCTTCGGAAGCTCCAAAATCGCCCAAGTATAGAGTAGAAATGAAATAAATGCCCTAAATCCCGTTTTTAAAAGCTATGCTCAGGCCCATGATGTCGCATTTGCGATACCAGGCTCGCAAATGAGAGGTCGCAATTGCGACAAAAGGTTCGCAAATGCGAACTGGGCCCTTACCTGCCTTGATCGCAAATGCGATGCATGGGTCGCAAATGCGGACCCTGCTGGGTTCGCAAATGCGAAGAAATAGTTTGCAAATGCGACCACTACCCAGCCCGGCCAAGTTCGAAAATGCGAAGAAATTCTCGCAATTGCGCGTTCACAATTGCGATGGCCATCTCGCAATTGTGAGACTGCAGCAGCAGCAAAAATACCAACAAAACTGTTGTGTTTCTTACCTCCAACCATGCCTGAATCTCACCCGAGCCCTCGGAGCTCCACTCCAAACACTCATGCAAGTCATACAACATCGTGCAAACTTGATCAAGCAATCCAACCATCGAATTAACACCTAAAACCACTGAGTCAACACCAAAACGCATGAAATCATCTAGAACACCCAAATTCCTATTTTTTCAACCGGGTGTCCGAATCACGTCAAATCCGTCCCGTTTCTCACAAATTTCACAAAAAAGACTAAAATATTATATCGAACCTATACCGGGCTCCATAACTAACATACAGGCCCGATATCAATGTGATCAAGCATTTTTCCTCTTTATTAAACTCTTAGGATTTCAATTTAATAATTTTCAATAAAAAATCATTACTCGAGCTAGGGACCTCGGAATTCGATTCCGAGCATACGCCCAGGTCTCATATTTTCCCACGAACCTTTCGGGACTGTCAAATCACGAATCTAGGTTCGTTTTCCCAAAAATTGACCGAAGTCAAACTTGATCTTTTAAGAGAATCTTTAAGAAACAATTGGACATATTTCACTCAAAACTCTCCCAACTCCCGAACTAACCGTCCCCGCAAGTCGTAAATTAGCTAAGGCAAGTACGAGAAGTTTTATTTAGGGGAACGAGGTTCAAAAAGGCAAAACGACTAGTCGGGTTGTTACATTCTCAACCTCTGAAACAAACATTTGTCCTTGAATGGACATAGAAAAGTACCTCGACTGCTGAATAAGTGGGGATATCTGCTCCGCATGTCCTCCTCGGACTCCCAGGTCGCCTCTTCGACCGGTTGGCCCCTTCACTGGACTCTCACTGCAGAAATCCTCTTGGACCTCAACTGGCAATCCTGCCTATCAACAATGGCAATTGGCTCCTCCTCATTGCCCAAACTCTCATCTAACTGAATAGTACTGAAGTCCAACACGTGGGATAGGTCGGCATGATACTTCCGAAGTATCAAAACATGAAAAACTGGGTGAGCTCCTGATAAACTGGGGGGGGGGGGGAAAAGCA
>MU783226.1:52598-63897 GCA_026770625.1 Nicotiana glauca
TGATCCGTGTAATTCTTCTATCTGGACTGAGCTATGCGAAGTCTCTCTCGAATCAACTTTACCTTATCCAAGGCATCCTGTACCAAATCTGTGCCAAGTAACTTAGCCTCACCAGGCTCAAACCACCCGATAGGAGAACGACAATGTCGACCATATAGAGCCTCATACGGAGCCATATCTATGCTGGACTGATAGTTGTTGTTATACGCAAACTCTGCTAAAGGCAAGAACTGATCCCACTGCCCTCCAAAATAAATCACACATGCTCTAAGCATATCCTCCAAGATCTGAACTGTCCGCTCCGACTGCCCATCGGTCTGAGGATGGAATGTTGTGCTAAGTTCGACACGGGTCCCCAACTCACTCTGAACGGCTCTCCAGAAATAGGAAGTGAACTGAGGGCCTCTGTCTGATATGATGGAAACCGGTACACCATGCAATCAAACTATCTCCCGAATGTAAATCTAAGCATACCGCTCCTCTGTATAAGTAGTCGCCACCGGGATGAAGTGAGCCGACTTGGTCAGCCTATCCATAATGAATCAACCTTCTGCAAAGTTTGCGGCAACTCAATTGAGAAATCCATAGTGATGCGCTCCCACTTCCACTCCGAAATAGGCATCTGATGAAGAAGGCCACCCGGCCTCTGGTGTTCATACTTGACATGCTGGCAATTCAAACATCTAGCTACATACTCCACGATGTCTTTCTTCATTCTCCGCCACTAATAATGCTACCTCAAGTCACGATACATCTTCGTGGTACCCGGATGAATGGAGTACCTCGAACTGTAGGCCTCCCCTAGAATTTTTTCCCTCAAACCATCAACATTAGGAACACATAGATGACCCTGAAGCCGTAACACACCATCCACGCCAATAGAAACTTCCTTGGCACCTCCCTGAAGTACTGTCTCTCTAAGAAATGCCAAATGTGGATCATCGAACTGGAGGGCCTTAATCTGCCCCAACAACAAAGATTGAGCAACCACACATGCTAGAACTCGGCTGGGCTCTAAAATTTCCAACCTCACAAGTCTGTTAGCCAAGGACTGGATGTCCAAAGCTAATGGTCTCTCCTCTGCTGGAATGAATGCCAAACTACCCATACTCTTCACCTTTTTTCTCAAGGCATTTGCGACCACATTTGCCTTGCCCGGATGATAAAGAATGGTAAGGTCATAATCCTTTAGTAACTCCAGCCACCTGCGCTGCCTCAAATTAAGGTCCCTCTGCTTGAACAGGTGCTGTAAGCTGCGATGATCAGTGTAAACCTCACATGACACCCCATACAAATAATGCCCCCATATCTTAAGAGCATGAACAATCACTGCTAACTCTAGATCGTGCACAGGGTAATTCTTCTCATGAATCTTCAACTGACGTGAAGCATATACAATAACTTGCCCCTCCTGCATCAATACGCATCCCAAACCAACGCGGGAAACATCGCAATATACCATATACATCCCTGAACCGGAAGGCAATACAAGAACTAGTGCTGTGGTCAAAGCTGTCTTGAGCCACTGGAAGCTCTCCTCACAATCATCGGACCAACGGAATGGAGCACCCTTCTGGGTCAATCTGGTCAAAGGTGATGCAATAGATGAAAATCCCTACAATAAATTGTCGGTAATAGCCTGCTAATCCCAGGAAACTCCTGATCTCGGTCTCTAAAGTAGGACGTGGCCAACTCTGAACTGACTCAATCTTCTTGGGATCCACCTTAATGTCCTTTCCTAACACAACATGCCCCAAGAATGCCACTGACTCAAGCCAAAACTCACACTTGGAGAACTTAGCATATAGCTTCTGCTCTCGCATGGTCTGAAGCACTACTCCTAAATGATGTTTATGCTCCCCCAAGCTTCGTGAGTATATCAGGATGTCGTCAATGAAGACGATAATGAAGGAATCAATATAAGGCCTGAATATCATCTTCATCAAATCCATAAATGCCGCTGGGGAATTAGCCAAGCCAAAGGACATCACCAGAAACTCATAATGGCCATATCTAGTCCTGAATGCAGTCTTCGGAACATCTGAGTCCCGAATCTTCAGCTGACGATACCCTGACCTCAAGTCAATCTTAGAGAACACCCTAGCACCCAGCAATTGGTCAAAACAAATCATCAATATGAGGCAACGGATACTTGTTCTTGATGGTGACTTTGTTCAACTGGCGGTAATCAATGCACATCTGCATAGTCCCATCCTTCTTCTTCACAAATAACAATGGTGCACCCCAAGGCGACACACTGGGCCTAACAAACCCCTTTGCTAACAACTCCTCCAATTGTTCCTTCAATTCCTTCAACTCCTTAGGAGCCATACGGTACAGTGGAATAGATATAGGCTGAGTGCCTGGAGCCAAATCAATACAGAAATCAATATAACGACCCGGAGGCATGCCAAGAAGATCAGAAGGAAAAAAATTGGTGAACGCTCGGACTACTAACACTGAATCAATCGTCGGAGACTCTACAGTAGTGTCTCGAAGATAAGCTAAATAAGCTAAACACCCTTTCCCGACCGTGTGCTGAACCTTCAGGAAGGAAATGACCCTGCTAGGTGTATCAACTGTGAAACCCTTCCACTCCAATCCCGGCAATCCTAGCATCGCTAGTGAAACAGTCTTGGCATGGCAATCAAGGACGGCGTGATATGGAGATAACCAATCCATGCCCAGGATGACCTCAACATCGATCATATCAAGTAACAGAAGATATGAACTAGTCTCGAAATCGCAGAAAGTGACCACACAAGACCGGTAGATCCGATCCACAACCACAGAATCACCCACAGGAGTGGACACGTGAACAGGAACACCCAAAGGCTCAGGAGAAATAACCAGGAAGTGAGCAAACAGAGATGATACATATGAATAAGTAGACCCTGGATCAAATAATACCGAAGCATCCCTACCACCGACGGAAATAATACCTGTGATGACGACATCTGAGGCCAATGCATCTGGCCTGGACGGAACAGCATAGAATCTAGCTGGAGCACCGGCTGGCTGTCCTCCACCTGATTGAGCAATAGCTAGCTGACCCCTCCCTACCTAGCCTCTACCTCTAGGATGGCCTCTACTAGCCTGCCCTCTACCTCTAAGTGGCTGGACAGCTGGTGTTGGAGTCATGGGCTGCTGTCCCTACTGCACCGCCTTGCCCCGAACTCTAGGGCAATATCTCCTTATATTATGGGAATATCCGCACTCAAAGCAATGTGGTGCGATGACCTTCTGTCCGGAGGGCTGACTCTGAAAACCAGAAGATCTACTGGAAGAATCCTTAATAGCCGGTGGGCGGTATGAACTCTCCGGCATAGCACTGAAATAAGAACTAGAAGAATCCGGAGGACCTATATACCTATTGGAGGAAACATGAATAGCTGGCGGGCAGTAAGAACTCTCTGGAATGGCGCTGAAATAGGAGCGCGCTGGACCACCTCGAGCAGGTGGTGGTGCTGAAACTGGGGGACTACTGGACTGACCCCTCCCAAACTGACCTCTACCCCTAGCTGGGGCTCCTCTGAACTCTCCGAAGAATCTAGCCCTCTTATCCTACTACATCTGCTCTCTGCCCCTTAGACGATAACCCTCAATCCTGCGAGCAATCTCAATCACTAGCTAATACCCTGTACCCATCTCTACCTCTCGGGCCATACCAGACCGGATAGTAGGGTGTAACCCTGCATCAAACCTCCATACTCTCTCTGACTCTATGGGAAGTATCATGAGTGCATGGCGAGACAACTCAGAGAACCTCGCCTCATAATCAGTCACTGACATCTGACCCTGCTCTAGATGCTCAAACTGATACCGCAGCTCTTCCCTCTTCGAGGGTGGAATGTACCGATCCAGGAATAGCTGTGTGAACTAACCCCAAGTGAGGGGAGGAGAACCTGCTGTCCTGACAAGTGAATAGGACTGCCACCATCTACAAGCCCTGCCCTTAAGTTGAAAAGTAGTGAAGTCTACTCTATGCGACTCCAATATCCTCATATCGTGCAGTCTGTCACTGCACCTGTCTATGAAGTTCTGAGTATCCTCATGATGCTCACCCCTGAAGACTGGAGGGTGAAACCTAGTCCATCTGTCCAATAAAGACTGGATCGCTATCCACAGCTGGCCTGGGCTGGGGTGCCACTACAGCAACTGGCTGAGCCCCATCTACGGGTAGTGCACCCGGAGTCTGATATACCGCAGCTGCGTGACCTGGAGCATGAGCAGTAGGGGTCTGCCCTCCTCTTCCTGCCTGTGAAGTAGCTGGATCTACTGGAAATAACCTGGCCTGAGTCATAATGTCCATGTACCGTAGCATGCGGCCCATGACCTCCTAAAATCCCAGTGCTATCATGAAATCAGCGGTGGTAGGCTTAGCTGCGGGCACCTCGCCCTGCTCCTCAATAATGGGATCCATCATAGGACCTGCTGGTGGTGCAACTGGAATGGCTATGGGACGCTCGTGTCCCCTACCATAGGCCGGTGCCCTCTCCCGGCGTCTACCTTGGCATCTAGCAACGGGGGAAGCAACTCCTCCCGGGTCTGGAACGTCGGCGGTACGAGTCCTCACCATCTGTGAGAGAGTAGAAGAGGGAAATTTAGTACACTAACCACTGCACGATAGGAAACGAACAAAGAGTAATCTTTCCTAATACCCTATAGCCTCTCGAAGATAAATACAGACGTCTCCGTACTGATCTACAAGACTCTATTAGGTTTGCCCATAACTTGTGAGACCTACGTGAACCTAGTGCTCTAATACCATGTTGTCACGACCCATTTCCATAATAGGTCATGAAGGCGCCCAACACTGTTGTCGGGCAAGCCAAGTGTGGAAAACATTTCTATCTTCTTATATTAAATTTTATCAGAATTTAAGTGAGACGAATACTCCAGTTAGATTCAAACCGAAAGTGATAGGTAAAGTGAGTAATGTAATAATACAACCCAAAAGTAAGTCTACTAATGCGTGTGTGCCAAGACACGGTGTCACAAGTACGGGCATCTAGTAGAATATACAAAAAAGATATCTCTATCCTACTATCTGAGATAAAGAAAGACATCAAAAGTAAAGGAAGACTCCATCCGGTTGCTGAGCGGCGTAGGAAGAAAGCAGCTCACCGTGGAAGTCTCTGCCACAAACTCAAGGGCGCACACCAGATCAGTAACCAGATGTATCAGCCTCAGACCCTGTACAATTAAGTACAAAAGTGTAGTATGAGTACATAAATAATATGTACCCAGTAAGTATCCCGTCTAATCTCGAAGAAGTAGAGACGAGAGATCGACTTGATACTTACTAGGGTCAAGATAATATAATAATAATGTGCTATGCTAAGCATGAAAGTCTCCAATATTTAGCAGGTTATAATGAAAAACAATAATCGGGTTCTTGACCTTATTTCAGTTTCCATTTGCATTTTTCAATTTTTACGTAGCAAGTAGGCATGCATATCTAAGCATCAACATATATATCATGCGCAATCATGTCAAGGTCGACAGCACGCTCCAACAGAAAATAAATTGTGCACTGCCGAGAGTCGAACGACACGAACCATAGATGCATCTATTTACACCGAGGTGATCGGCCTGATCCATAAATATCAAGAAAATATCAAGGATGCACACAAAGGCCAATTCATATACAAGGAAACTCTTACAAAGTCTCAACAAGTTCATATGTTCACTTTTTATTTCTCTCAAGTCTCTAGCATATCATAAATGATCATGTTGGCAATTTAAATAAAAGGTATCTCCAAATTAGGCATGATATGGGTCCTAAACTACCCAAGCAATTAATATCATAGTAGCTACGCACGGACTCTCATCACCTAGTATGTACGTAGCCCCCGCATTTAGTAGCAAGATCTCATTTATTATGCCTATGGGGACAATTCCTTTCTACAAGGTTAGAAGGGAGACTCGCCTCGCTCTAAAGCGCACTTTCAATATAAAAAACAAGCCCAAGCCCTCAATTCGGAGCCGAACGATCATGAACTAGTTAAAGGAAGTAAGAACTAGTCAATATAGGCTTACAAGATCGAATCCTAACTATTTAAGCAATTTCCCAACCTTTTTCACAAGTTTCCTAATTTCCGACCCCGGGCCCACATGCCCGGATTTCGAGATTTTTCGAAGAAAGTTGTTCTCTACAACATAAGAATCAATAATATATGATTTCTAGTCCATTTCGTAGCAAATTTCGTGGTTAAATCTTAGTTTTATTAAAACCCTAGGTCTAGCTCTAACCCCTTTGATTTTATCTAGTTTTTAGTGTTTAATCTACCTAATGTATATGTATTTAAACTAAGGATGAATGGAAATTACTTACCTCACAATGCTATGTTGAAATCCCCTCTTTGGAAGCTCCAAAATCGCGCAAGTATAGAGTAGAAATGAAATAAATGCCCTAAGTTCCATTTTTAAAAGCTATGTCCTGACCCCTGATGTCGCAAATGCGACACCAGGCTCGCAAATGCGAGGTCGCAATTGCGACAAAAGGTTCGCAAATGCGAACTGGGCCCTTACCTGCCTTGATCGCAAATGCGATGCATGGGTCGCAAATGCGGACACTGCCGGGTTCGCAAATGCAAAGAAATGGTTCACTAATGGGACCACTGCCCAGCCCGGCCAAGTTCGCAAATGCGAAGAAATTTTCGCAATTGCGAGACCTACAGCAGCAGCAGCAAAAATACCAGCAAAACTGCAGTGTTTTCTTACCTCCAACCATGCCTGAATCTCACCCGAGCCTTCGGGGCTCCACTCCGAACACTCACGCAAGTCCTACAACATTGTGCAAACTTGCTCAAGCAATCCAATCATCGAATTAACACCTAAAACCACAGATTCAACACCAAAATGCATGAAATCCTCAAGAACACCCAAATTTCTATCTTTTCAACCGGACGTCCGAATCACGTCAAATCAGTCCCGTTTCTCACCAAATTTCACAGACAAGACTAAAATATTATATCGAACCTGTACCGGGCTCCGAAACCAACATACGGGCCCAATATCAATGTGATCAAGCATTTTTCCTCTTTATTAAACTCTTAGGATTTCAATTTAACAATTTTTAATAAAAATTCATTACTCAGGCTAGGGACCTCGAAATTCGATTCCAGGCATACGCCCGGTCCCATATTTTTCCACGGACTTTCCGGGACAGTTAAATCATGAGTCTGGGTCCGTTTTCCCAAAAAGTTGACCGAAGTCAAACTTGATCTTTTAAGAGAATCTTAAAGAAACAATTGGACATATTTCACTCAAAACTCACCCAACTCCCGAACTAACCGTCCCCCCAAGTCGTAAATTAGCTAAATCAAGTACGAAAAGTTTTATTTAGGGGAACGGGATTCAAAAAGGCAAAACATCCAGTCGGGTCGTTACACATTTGAATCATGAATTGAAATTATAGCATTACGATACATAAACCATAATTGAATACATTCCCGAAGGAGAGCAAAATATAAGAGAGGCAAATGAAACACATTATGAGCATATAATTTTTGACACAATACTTATTTGAAATAAATGATTATACTCGGAATGACTTGAACATGGGAATTAAGAACTTGAGCCAATCATACTTGAATCTTATGAGAGCATCATAGAATTCGACTCTACAAGAGAAGTTTAGCCAACATACCTCGTTTGAGCTTTACTTAGGTACTACAATGTCCAAATACTCCTCGAAATTTCAATCTATAGAAAAATGATAAAAATCGAATCATAAGCAGAAGGATTCTCATGATATAAGTCTCTTGGGAATTTCGTCAAACACCTATTATGAAAAATCGACTACTAGGCTTTATAATGGTAATCCCTGCATCTCTCAACCAATTTCAATAAGTAATTACCGGAAGTAGTTCAACAATCCCACATACTACTCATATTGGCACATGTATGGCCTATTTCCAACTCCACTACTTACTTAAACCCATAAAAATTACATGAAGGTTTTAGGACAAGGTCTTACCTGGATAGTTGATCGTCTAGTGAGTGATTCCTTTGAATCTTCAAGATTGGGGCAAGGATTGATGATCAAAGCTTTTGGAAATTCCTCCTCTCTCTCTAAAGCACTCCCCTCTCTCTAAAATAGATGTTTAAACCAGTAGAAATAACCCCAAAATTGTTTTATAAGAAATAAGGTCGGTTAATAAAAATAGAAAATGGACCCTCCGAGCTCAGTTTTGCGACCGCAGATCAGATCTACGACCAGCAATGGTCCCAAAAATTGGGTTGTTCGGGTTAGGTCTGCGGTCCGCAAATAGTTATGATGTCGCATAATGCACCGCAAAAGTCCTCATCCAGAATTTTCTCATGATAAATATGTGATGGAATTGCGTCCCACAAAATGATTATGCGATCGCATAGTAGACCGCAAAATGACCTCCAAAAATTAGGTTTGTTTCTGCTCCACTCTGCGGCGAATCTGTGGCCTGCGGAGTGGTACTGCGATCGTATAATAGACCACATAAACGCCATGTTCTGTAAATTATTCTTCCAACTCCCCAACACACTTTACAACCCAAAAAGTTTGTACCGCGGCGTGCTTGTCTACAACCTTCAAACATGATAGCCTACCTCGGCACTACGAAACCCCCTATTTTCGGTAAAATTTTACGGGGCCTTACATGAAGGTTTCCAAAATTAGCTAAACTTTAAATGTATTTTAAAAACAAACCTTAATTTGATTTAAGTAGAGGTGCTCAAAGCGTAAAATGTTATGGATTGCCCTATTTGGTATTCCCCATTTAACTTGTATCCTTTTTAAAAAAATATTTTACTGATACCCAATTTTTAGGTAAGTTCAGATACAAACACTTTTATGTTCTTCTTCGTTGCTGCTTTCTTTTTCTTTGCATTCATGTCATATGTATTCAGGAGCTTTGTTGCTTTGTTCTTCTCTTTATTCATGTCTCATATATCCAGGAGCCTTTTGGTTTCTTCTTCTTAGTTGCAAAACATGATTGTACGTTATGCTTAGGGGTTCTTCTTCTTAGTTGCAAAATAGGTTTGTTAGATTTTATTTTTGTTTTGACAATTTGATAATTGAATTTTTTTCAATATTATGTTTGAAAATTCAATTTCAAATTTGAGCTCTTTTAAAAGATTTGGCCGTTGAATCGTGTGTTGGATTGTTAAAATTCGAAGAACAAGTTTATGTTTTAGAATTTAAGATTCAAAATCTGAAGTTGCATGGAATGGATTGAACTACTTAAATTTTGAATTTTTTGAAGTTGCATTTGAAAAATAAAATAACTTAAAATTTGATATCTGAAATTGCATTGAAGAAATTGAACTACTTAAGATTCGAATTTTTGAAGTTGCATTTGAAAGAAGAAGAATTTAGGCATTGATTTTTGAAGTTGCATTGAAGAGATTGAATTATTTAAGATTTGAATTTTCTGAAGTTGCATTTGAAAGATAAAAAAACTTAAGATTTGATTTCTGAAGTTGCACTGAAGTAATAGAACTAATTTCAGATGCGGTGCGTAAATTTTGTAAGTTTTTGTGTAATGCGAGTATTACTTCAGTGGCGGCCCCAAAAATGGATATCTATGCAAATACTCGCTTTGGCGATATCATTTCTACAGAGAAGTTTCAACACAAACCTAGCCCACGATGTTCGAATATATTGGGTCCAAACCATTCATTTATGAGACTTTTACATTCCTATACACTATTTGAAACTATATTACCCTCCCTACTCTGTAATTACATATTATATATCCAATTATCATTTATGTACATTTAAAGGGAATTAGTGATTATAATTCCTAAAATCACTCTAATATATCTTCCACTCCCCCCACGTTTCTCTCTACATCCCACCCCCATCCCCCATGTATCTTGCACTCACCCACGATTTTCTCTTCACAAAATTCAGAAACCCTCCATTAATGCCTATTTTCTCTCTTCTTCCATAAGCATTCTAAATTTTTACTATCTTCTTCAAAAAATCACCTCCATTAACGTCTGTGCTTAGCTTGATTTTCAATGGAGAAGAAAATAGCTTCAAAGAACATCCCTAAAAAAGGTAAAGGAGCCGATATTCCTACATTTGATTTTGGTATTTTCTTAGAGAATTCACCCAAAAAAATATTATTTGTTTAAATTGGGTGTTGTTGCAAAGAATTGGAAATTCTCTCCACGTTTCTCTCTATCTCTCAATCCCTAATTTTAGTAATATAAAGCAAAGAAAAAGAGAGCAACAATTCCACCATTGAAAGCCATTAAAAGCTTTGAATCTTTGAATTGGAATTTGGGTTTTGAAAAATTATTATTTATTTGGATTGGGTGTTGTTGCAAACAATTAGGAACATGGTTTGGAGTTTATATATAAATTTTGAGGGTGTTTTGGTGAAGATTAGACTTGATTTTGGCTGAATCTCAGATTGAAACTCAAAGAAGAAGAAGAAGGAGAAGACGACATGATATACATTATATTTACGAAATTGAAGTAAAATTGTGTATAATATATATAACTATTTTATGAAAGTTGAACAACATTGTATAAAAATTATATTTAAGTTGTATGACATTGTAGTTGTATATAACTGAGTAGAAATAATATATGCAAATTATAGATAAGTTGTATAATATATAATTAATTGTATGAAATTTATTTTTACTATGTATAAATCAGATACAAAATATACAAAAGATATATTATATAAAATTTGTATTTAAGTTGTATGTTATTGTAAATATATTTAACTAGGTAGAAATAATGTGTGAAAGTTGTAGACAAATTGTATAATATATAATTAGTTGTATAAAATTTACTTTTACTATGTATAAATCAAATACAAAATATACAAAAGACATATTGTATAAATTTGTATAAAAATTGCATTTACATGGTATGATATTGTAGTTGTATGTATGTCACGACCCAAACCCCGCTCCGGTCGTGATGGCGCCTCTCATGAAGACAAGGTCAGCTAGACCATTACCAAACACCTCTTTTAAGCAGTTAAATAGTTCATAAGCAGTTAAAATATGATTTAATGATATTTATTAGCGGAAGTACAACCCAACACAGCCCTAATTGGGGTGTCACAAGTCACGAACACCAATAAGAGTGTATATACAACTACAAGGTCTAAAAATATACTGAACAGAAATACTGAACAACAAAAAGAGAAGCGGTGCTGCGAACGCTGGCAGTCACCTCACTAAACTCCTATAGCTCTGCCTCCAATCAGCCAAAATCCGCTACCGAGTGAATAAATACCTGCATCTGCACAAGAGGTGCAGGGAGTAAAGTGAGTGTCACGACCCCAAA